>CABHPH010130218.1:0-23829 GCA_902168325.1 Peromyscus nudipes
ATATATCTTCTCAGAAGCTCTTGGAATGTTCTCCAAAATGATCACATTTTGGGACATAATGCAACTCTCAATGGATAAAATAATATTGGAGTAACACCCTGCACTCTACCCAACCTCCATGTATTAAAGCTGTACATAAACAACAACAGAAACATCAGAAAGTACACAAAATACAAATTCATGGAATCTGAAAAATTCAATATTCAGTGAAAGGACATAAAGACAGAAATCAAGAAGGAAATCAAAAATTGAAATTTATTGAAAATGAAAACAAAGTATACCCACACCTATGGGACAGTATGAATGCAGTTCTATGAGACAAATTTATAGCACTAAGTGACTAGTTAAAAATAATCTTGAGAGATTCCATATTAGTAACTTAGTGACATACCTAAAAACTCTAGAACAACAAGAAAAAACCCATACCCAAAAAGAATAAATTGGGAGATATACTCAAACTTGAGGCTGAAATCAATGAAATAGAAACAACAGCAAACAGTACAAAGCGTCAATGAAAGAAAGATTTGGTTCTTTAAGAAAATCAACAAGATTCACAAGGCCAAAAGATGGAAGGAGAAGATCCAAATTAATACAATTAGAGATGAGAAGGGGGACATTACAAGAGACACTAACAAAATTCTCAGAATAACAAGAACGTATTTAAAAACCCATACTCCACCCAACAAAAAAACTAAAAGAAATGAATAAACTTGTTAATATATATCAAGATCAAATAAACAATTTAAATAGGCCTATAATTCCTAATAAAATACAAGCAGTAAATAAAATTCACCCAACCAAAATAAAACAAAACAAACAAACAAAAAAAGCCTAGAGCAAGATGGAGTTAGTGTAGAATTTCACCAGAATTTCAAAGAGGAATGAATGCCCACACTCCTCAAATAGTTCTGAAAAGTAGAAACTGAAGGAATATCTCCTAATTCTCTTTTAGGAGACCAATATTACTTAATAACAAAACTATACAAAGACCCAACAAAGCACAAAATTATAAATCAAATATTTTTTACAAATATAGATGCAAAAAAACTATATAAAATACTTGCAAAATACTTCAAAGAACATATCAAAATGATTACCTGCCATAATCAAGTGGTTTTCATCCCAGAGATGTTGGATGGTTCAACATATATAATTGAATAAATGAAACCTACTACATAAACAAACTGAAAGACAAAAAAGAAACCCATATGATCATCCCATTCGATGTAGAAAAGGCCTTTGACAAAACCCCAGCCTCTCTTTATGATAAGTCCTGGAAAGATGAGTGTAGCTGAAGTTTTCTCCAGTCTTGCCTGGCCCATGGTCAGGACAAATCTCTCTCACCCGCCAGTCCCGCAGGCACTCAGACTCAACCAAGTAAGCACACAGAGACTTATATTGCTTATAAACTGTATGGCCATGGCAGGATTCTTGTTATCTAGTTCTTCAATCTTAAATTAACCCATTTCTATTAATCTATACTTTGCCACGTGGCTTATGGCTTACTGATACTTTACATCCTGCTCCTCATCATGGCGGCTGGCAGCATCCCCTCACTCAACCTTCCTGTTCCCAGAATTCTCCTCTCTCTTTGTCCTGCCTATACTTCCGGCCTGGTTACTGGCCAATAAGAACTTTATTTATTAACCAATCAGAACAACACATTCACAGCATAGAGAACATCCCACAGCAGATGAGGAAGGCAGGGGATATACCTCAACATAATATAGGCAATTTACAGCAAACCCACAGCCAATATCAACTTAAAATGAGAGAACTCAAAACATTTCCACAAAAATCAGGAACAAAACAATGATCTCCACTTTATCCATTGCTATGCAATATAGTACTTGAAGTCTTAGCCATATCAATAAGACTACTGAAGGAGATCAAAGGCATACAAATAGGAAAGAAGACACAAAAGTGTCTTCCTTTGCAGATGAAATGATTTTGTACACAAAAGGACCTAAACAAATCCCACCAGGAAAATTCTGTAGCTAGTAAGCACTTTCAACAAAGTAGAATTATACAAAATTAACAGGCAACAATCAGTGTTACATACAAATGACAAACAACTGAAAAGGAGATCTGGGAAATAGTACCATTCATGATAGCATGAAAAATATATCCTTTGGATAAGTCTAACCATGCAAATAAGAAACTTGTATCATAAATATTTAATGTTAAAATATTTAAGAAAGAAAATCAAGAAGACACCAGAGATGGAAAGATCTCCCATGCTCATGCATCAATAGGATTAATACTGTGAAAATGGCCATCCTACCAAATGCAATCTATAGATTTAATGCAATTGCCATCAAATTTTGAATATAATTCTTCACAGATTTTTTTCCTTTTTCATTAATCTTCTCCCATATATTACAATCCAACTGTAGTTTTCTCTCCCTCCTCTCCTCCCAGTCCCTCTCTCAACCTCCCCTATCTCCCAGATCCACTCCTCCTCTTCTCCCTTCAAAAAAAAAAGGCCTCCCAGGGATATCAACCAAACATGGCATATCAAGTTATAGGAAGACTAAGCATATCCCCTCGTATTAAGGCTGGATGCGGCAACCCAGTAAGAAGCAAGGAATCCCCAAAGCAGGTAAAACAGTCAGAGACAGTCCCTGCTCCCACTGTTAGCAGTCCTATAAGAACACTAATCTACACAACCATAGCATATGCAGAGGGCCTAGGTCAGAGCCAGACAGACTCTCTGATTGTCTGTTCAGTCTCTTTGAGCCCCTATGAGCCCTGCTAAGTTGATTTTGTGAGTTTTCTTTTGGTGTCCTTGACCTCTCTGGCCCCTACAAGCCTTCTTCCCCTTTTTCTGCAGGATTCCCAACTTCTGTTTAATGTTTGGCTGTAGGTCTCTGAATTTTCTCTCATCAGTTGCTGGATGAAGTCTCACTGATGACAGTTATGCTAGGCTCCAGTCTACAACTGTAACAGAGTATCATTAGGAATCATCTCATTTACCTTTTTTTAATAATTTTATTTTATAATTAACTTAATTTCACATATCAGCAACAGATTCCCCTGTCCTTCCTCCTCCCGCCCCCCACTCCCACCTCCTCATTTACTTTTTTTTTTTTAGGTCATGTTTGGTTCCATCCTTAGTCTCTGGGCTATCCAGACTCTGGTTCCTGGCCCTCCAGGCAGTGTCAGGCATGGACTCCCTCTTGTGGCATGGGTCTCAAATTGGAGCAGTCATTGGTTGGCCACTCCTGCAAGTTCTGTGTCACATTTACCCTTGCACATCTTGCAGGCAGGACAAATTATAGGTCAAAGGTATTGTGGCTGGATTGGTATTCCAATCTCTCCACTCAAAGCCTTACCTGGTTCCACAAGATAGCCAGTTCAGGTGCTGTATTCCCCATTACTAGGAGTCTTTGCTACAGTCATCATCATGGATTCCTGGGAGTTTCCATTGCACTAGGGTTCTACCTCTCCCCCTAAATGATCCCCAATTCCAACTGTGTCTCCCAGGGCTCTCTCCCTTCACTACAAGTCCACTCGTGAAATCTGTTCTATTTACCCTTCCCAGGGAGATCTATGCATTCCTCCCTTCAGCCATCCTTGTTACTTAGCCTTTCTGGGTTTTCCACAGACATTTTAAAAAATCTTCAACTTCATGTGAAAACACACACATGACAAAACCAAAAACAGGATAGCTAAAACAACCCTAAATAGTAAAGAATTACTATAACTACCATCACCTTAGATTTCAAGTTGTATTTGACAGAGATATAGTAATCAAAAAGCATAGTGTTGGAATAAACACAGACACAATGATCAGCAGAATGTAATTGAAGGCCCACATACAAGTACACACCCTTATGGACACCTGATTGTTTTTATAAAAAAGTCAGAAATATACACTGAAGAAAAGATAGAATCTTCAACCAAGGGTCCTGCTCAAACTGGGTGGTTGCATGTAAAAGGATACATCCTTCACCCTGCAAAAACTCAACTCCAAATGGATCTAAGACTTTAACATAAGACCAGATGCCATAAACCTGATAGAAGAGAAAGTGGAGAATTGCACTGAGCTCATTGACACATGGAAGGACTTTTTGAATAGGATACAAACAGAACAGGGATTAAGACTAAAAAATAATAAATGGGACCACAGGAAACTGAAAAGCTTCTGTACCACAAAGGACATCATTATTCAGGAACAGTGGCAGTATACGGAATGGGATAAGAGCTTTACCAGTTATGAATCTGATAGACGTTAGGATCTAGAATATATTTAAAAACAGCAACAACAAAAAACAAATTTGAAAACCAAGAAAACACACGAATAACACAATTTGACAAATGGAATATAGAACTAAGTAGTGTTCTGAAAATATGAAACACAAATGGCTGAGATCCACATTTCTCTCTTAGAGTTCTCATTTCCTAGCTTCTCTGGAGCTGTGGGTTGTAGTCTGATTAGCCTTTGCTTTACATCTAGTATCCACTTATGAGTGAGTACATACCATGTTTGTCTTTCTGAGTCTGGGTTACCTCACTCAAGATGATATTTTGTAGTTCCATCCATTTGCCTGAAAATATGATGTCATTGGGGTTTTCTTTGGGTTTTTTTGGGGGGTTTTGTTTTTGTTTTTGTTTTTGTTTTACAGCTGAGTAATACTCCATTGTGTATTTGTACCACATTTTCCTTATCTTTTCTTCAGTTGAGGGGCATCTAAGTGTTCCTAGGTTCTGGCTATTACACATAATGCTGTTATGAACATAGTGGAGCATGTGTCCTTGTGGTATGGTTGAGAATCCCTTGGATATATGCCCAAGAGTGGTATCACTGGGTCTTGAGGTAGTTTCATTCCCAATTTTCTGAGAAGTCACCATACTGATTTTCAAAGTGGCTATACAAGTTTGCAGTACCACCAATAGTGGAAAAGTGTTCCCTTTTCTCCACATCCTCCCCAGCATAAGCTGTCATCTGTTGTTTTTGATCTTAGCCATTCTAACAGGTGTAAAATGGTGTCTCAGAGTCATTTTGATTTGCATTTCCCTGATAACTAAAAATGTTGGGCAATTCCTTAAATGTCTTTTGTCATTTGGGATTCTTCTGTTGAGAATTCTCTGTTTAGATCTATAGCCCATTTTTTCTAATTGGATTGTTTGGTATTTTGCTGTCTAGTTTCTTGAGTTCTTTATGTATTTTTGAGATCACCCCTCTGTCAGACAGGGCATTGGTGAAGATATTTTCCCATTCTATAGGCTGTCATTTTGTCTTATTTACTGTGTCCTTTGACTTACAGAAGCTTCTCAGTTTCAGAAGATCCCTTTGTTAATTGTTGCTCGCAGTGTGTGTGTGCTACTAGTGTTATATTTAAGAAGTAGTTTCCTGTGCCAATGCATTCTAGGCTACTTTGTACTTTCTCCTCTATCGAGTTCAGTGTAGTTGGATTTATGTTGAGGTCTTTGATCCACTTGGATTTGAGTTTTGTGCATGGTGATAGATACAGATCTATTTGCAATAAACTCAGGGACCCACATTTGGACAAAGTGCAGAGAAAGACAGACTTTGAAGCACTCATTGCTAATTGATATACTTTCATCAAACCCATACCTTCAAATGAGGAGACAACAAGTTTGTAAAAGCCAAGCCAGTAGTGATATATAACTCCAAGGAAACTGTATCTTCTAGACCCAGCATGACTGATAGATATATGAAGCCATTTTTGTTGAAACCACTAAGTCTCCATGCCTAGGATTAGTTGGCCATCACAAAGTGAACTCAAGGATATTTTAATGGACTTTTTGTATCATTTTGCTTTATTTTCATATTTTTGTCTTATTGTTACTTTGCTTCTTTGTTTTTATTTTCATTTTGTGGGTTTTTTATGTTTGATTTTTTTCTTAGTTATTTATTTTGAGAGAGAGAGAGAGAGAGAGAGAGAGAGAGAGAGAGAAAGAGAACATAAAGTTGGGAGTGTAGGGAAACATGGAGGATCCAGGAGAAGTTGGGAAGTGGAAACAATAATAATTTGTTTTATTTAAAATTTTTCAATAGAAACTAACAATAAAAATAAAATAAATATATCTCTTTCTATATTCATATTTTCAATGATCTGAAGCTTTTTCAAATACAAGTCTCAACTTTTTTGATGGGAACATAGCCTTGTTTATAATCTGTAAGTAACTATCTTCTATATTTATACTTAGAAGTTCATCTGGCTTCATGTTAAATCCTTGGATCCCACTTTTTGAAGTACATTCATTTAATGTGTGTATGTGTTTGTGATATAGCATGCCACAGTGCAGATGTAGAGATCAAAGCACAGCCTGTGCCTCTGTTCTCTCCTCCAGGCATGAGGAGCCAGGAAATCAAATTGAGGTTGTCAGGCTTGGCAGAGCATACACCTGGCGAGCCATCTTTCTGGCCCTGGATCCCACTTTCTAGCCTTAGGAATACTAAAAGCATGGCTACGTTTTCTTGTTGAACAGTCTTGTTCTTCAGAATGACACTGTTAAACAGATTTTTCTTCCATTACAAGTATGTATTATGTGTGACAACATTGCTGGAGTACTCAAGGAATCTGCTTCTTTTTCCTTTAAAGTTTTGAAATTTTAGTAAATATGACTTAGAGTTGGTGATCTTGGGATTCATCCTCTGGCTCTTAAATTCCATCTGTGTACCAAGATGTTCTCTAAGGTTTAAATGGAGTGATATTGCTGTCACATTTAGGGCTGAGCACTCCGCCATCACTTATTCTCAGTTCTTGTTCAGTTATGAGTTTTTGATTTAACAGCTACCCACTGCAATGCTTTGCTCACATTCACACCCCCACCCTTGCCTCATACTCTCAGCTTCACAAATATCATCAGTTTTCATTTTATATCGATATATAGTCTAGACATGAATTATGGATGATGGATGGATAGATAGAGGATGATAGATAGATAGATGATAGATAGATAGATAGATAGATAGATAGATAGATGATATTACTTTCTTTAATTCCCATAAGAAAGAGAAAATTGGATGTTAGTAATTGTGGAAGGGGGATAATTCATTGTAAGCCAAAAATGTATATAGGGAATTCATAGATAAGTAGTTTCTCGACCATTAAAGTAATACCCATTACATAGAGAAGCCACAGAAAGTGAGGCCTGACAATATCCTCGCTGAAGAAATAAAGAGAACAATGGCTTCACATCACATCAACTGCTTCTGTGTAAAGTTTTTACATCATCCATAAATCCATGTAGCATAATTGGAAATGAAATATAAATGCATTTTACTTATAAATTGGAAGGTACACTTTCAGTAAGGGATACCAAAGGCCTATAATATACATGTGTGAAGATATTTGACAGAAATGAGTTACTTTCTTGCTTTATGTCAGCTATTTTAATATAGCTCCTGAGTCTTTATGAGTTGGTTTTGTGATCTCTCTTAAAATATTGTAAGTTAGAGCATTCCCCGTTCTTACTCAACAACTCAAAGGTAACAGAGAAAACAACTAGAAAGGAAAACACTGCTAGTTCACAGGTTTTTTACATGTATTCCAGTGAGTGAAGACACTGAAATGCATCTCTCTGTTCATAAAAGATTTTAACATGCAGAATCTTTGAAACATAAATTTGAAGTGTGTAAATAAAAATTACAGTGTCACACTTCACTAACCTTTTAGTGTAAACAGAAGCCTGAAATTTTATTTAAATTCTGGCAGCTGCTTCTAAGTTTGAATGGTTGACAAGCATTTGTATAGAAACATTGGATAATGGAACACAGACCAAAGGACATTCTTACCTTCAAATAGACTATGAGTGATATTTTTAAGGACCTATTTTTAGACAAAGTACATTGTTCTGAATAATGAGTCATCTCACCATCTGCAGCTGGTTGGATGATTCTGCTTTATTCACCTTTTGAAGATTTATTTTTATTGCATATATTTGAAATGTACAACATGGAACTTTGGCTATATATTTACATTGTGAAAATATGACTACAACAAACAAAGGTATTTATCAACTTTTACAGTAATCCTTTTACTGGTGACAAGAATGCATTACTAATTATTTTTAAGTGGAATTTGACTTTGTACTCTATATGTAATGCTGTACCACTTTTGTCATCATGTGACATATTTCTGTGTCTAGATACATATTTTGGCCTGCTATTCACTATTTGCACCTTTTTCTCCTCCCCTACTCTCCTCTAGTACTCCTGTCCTGTACAGTAACTACTGTTCTACTTTTTGTTCCTACTTATTTGACTTTTGAAAGAACTGCATGTGTAAGTAAGAACATATGAGTATGTTTTCTTCCAAATCCAACTTATTTCACATAGACATCCTTAGGTTTCAGCTATGCTTTTCCTATAGGTTGAGTTATGCTCTGTTGCCTACATCTATATGCCACAATATTGATATTTAATCATCTGTCAATGAAAATTTAGACTATCCCTGTCTCTTATTAATGGAGGATAATGCTAAAGTAAACATGGCTGTGCAGGAGGCCCTACAAAATACTGAGTTTATTTCTGTTGGCTCTCTACTCAGTAAAGGGTTTTCTGGGTTATATGGTTACCCTGTATTTAATTTGTTGAGAAGTCTTTGTATTATTTTCCATGAGTACTACTTAAAATTTTACTTTTCTCCACAAACTGGACAGTATTTATTTATTTATTTTTGGTAATATTCAAGTCAATGGTATAAAATAATATCCCATTGTGGTTTTAACCTTCCTTTCTTTGATATTATTGACATTGAGCATATTTTCATATATACATTGTACATTGGCATGTCTTTTTTGAAAACTATCTGTTCAGATTTTTTGCCCAACATTTAATGAGATTGTTTCTTCATTAGTTTACTCAAGTCCCATGGCTCTCGTATAGATTTGGATCCTAACTCCTTCTCAGATGTATGTCTCATAGCTATTTTCTTCCAATCCAAAGTCTGCCTTTTCTCATTTAACTATTTATTTTTCTCCACATGCAAAGCTACCTTTCACATTTTGTTTAATACGTTAAAATCATTTCAGAGATCCATAGGAAGGAATCTTACTCCTATATTTTCTTCTGGGAATTTCATAGTTTCAAATTTTCTGTTTATGACTTCAATCAATGGAATAGCAATAGAAACATCAGCAAGAACATAGGAACGTCCCTAAGTACATAAACACCATGCACCACAACCTTGAAAAATCAAGGTCAAACAAGAAAGCAGACAAGAATTTCTTAAAATATATAGAGAAAACATAAACACAACATAGAAAAACTATGAAATGTGGCAAAAGCATCACTGGTGAGACCATTTATAGGAATAAACACTGACATATGAAAAGAAGCTCAAACATAACCAACTTCACTTTACACCTCCATGAACTGGAAAAAAATGATTTATTCAAAAACAAGTAGACTCCAAGTTGTCAGAAAGTAAGAAATACTAAAGATCAGAACAGAACTATACAAAATAGATAAAAGGAAGCTTACGGGAAATATTATTAAGGTTTAGTTACTTGAAAGTTTTGACAAACTCTTAACTAAAATAACAATAAAAAGAGAGAGGATTTAAATTTAAAGGCAGATATAAAAGACATTAACAGTGTGTACTTCATTCATAAAATGGATTGTAAGGCACAGTTATGTGTAAGTATATTTAGCAGATTGGATAACTAAGCCAATGGATGAATTAGTGGAATCTAATCCCTTCCTTATGGGCTTAAGAAGAAATAGGAAAACTGCACAGGTCAGCAGCAAATGATTAAATCACTGCTCCCAGAAACTCCCAACAAAGAAAAGCCAGGACTGGGTGTCTTCACGGCTAACTGCTACTAAACATCTAAAATACCAGCATTGATCTTCATAAACTCTCCCAAAGAACATAAATACAGGGACATTTTCCTGCTTGCTTTATGTTGCCAGCAAAGCTCTAACAGCTGGACACTGTGCATAGAAATAGAACTAGTTCTTCCACAGTGCTAAGTCATAGATGTAACTGGACATCAGTGCTGTGCTGAGCAGCATTCCTCATGTGTAGGGCAATAAAGACACTGGCAATGGCAATACTGATGTAATGCTACGGAATACATAGATTTTTATACTCTGATGCCTGTACAGTAAGCAGAAATAGATTAAATAAGTAACTATACTTGTTAGAAGTGTTTTCCCCTTAGTTAAATCCCTTTACCTCAAACCTTGATAGCTACATTGGTTGACTCCTAATAAGCTCTGTCTCTCTCAGAAGTACCAGAAACTTAAATCCCTAAAAATGGGATTTTTAAAATATCAAAATGTCAAAACTATATCTAGGCAACAAAATAATTTGTAAATAATCACAAATGTTTATTCTCTTTGAATTCCATTTTTAAAGACCATATAAGCAATAGGATTAATAGTTTATTCTCTAATGTATTTAGTAAACTTGTGAAAAGTGAAAAAGGCAAGCATTGATAAATCTGTATAGCATTTAAAAGAAACATGCAAACACACAGAAACATAATGTCTCTGCACAGAGGAAGGTCAGTGTATGGGTGCCTCTTTCTTCAGATGTTTTGCTTGCTATCTTCGGGAAGCAAGAACATCTGTCTGGTGTTTAATTAAGAAAAGCAATTTGGAGAGTTAGACAAGAGAATGAGACAGCAGAATAAAAGTTTGTTTGCTTCCAATGTATTTGTATTATGAAGCAGCCACAGTACTTGGCCCATTGTACACTGTAAAAAGACCAAACCAGTTGTTAACAATTACAACATCTTACTGGGAGTCTGATAATCACTCCTTTAACTGTATACTTTCACTTAAAGTGGATAGTTTTTCTCTTTTATAATTGGATTTAAGGCCTAATCCATTGGAAGGAGCCCCTACCTGACATGACTCAAGTGACCAAAAACCTGACAGTACATAGGTCATAGACCTTGCAGGAAAACCTACTACTATTATTTTGCTAAAGGGATAT
The DNA here is from genome assembly GCA_902168325.1 of Peromyscus nudipes. Classification (NCBI taxonomy): domain Eukaryota; kingdom Metazoa; phylum Chordata; class Mammalia; order Rodentia; family Cricetidae; genus Peromyscus; species Peromyscus nudipes. Next base: position 10,920 of record CABHPH010130218.1, read on the forward strand.
AACAATAAAATGATTCCTAATGTCATACTGCTACACACATAGATGAGCCCCTCACATAACCCCCATAGGAAAAACTTTTTCTCAAATCGGATGGTAAATGCAGAGACCCACAACTGGACGAGGTGCAGATAGTGAGTGACTTTGGAGCACTCAACTTTGAATGGGAGATCTTTATCAAACTCCACTCACAAAGGTTCAGGAATCTACATGGAAGAAAGAGTGGAAAGATCGTAAGAGCCAGAGGTGTGGAACGACTCCAAGGAAGCAATGCTTTCTAGACACTACAGGGCTGATACACATGTGAGCTCACAGAGACTGTGACAAAGCACACAAGCCTGCACAAGTTCAAAGCAAATTCCCAGCACTGAGAAGGGGAAATAGACGTACTTTCCCACTGATAAACAAGATGTTTGTAACTGATACCTGCTGGGAAAGGAAATCATCAGTTTTCTCCAGTGGAACATAACTGGGTATTATATCAACTGCACTCAGGGCAGGCCACATGCCAATGAGTAGTTGGCCAACACAAAATGGAATCCATTGTTTTTCTGTGTGCTTCTTGTTTTGTTGTCTTGTTGGGTTTTTTTTTTACTTGTTTTGATTTTTGTTATTTGTTGTTTCTTGATATAGAAGAGAGATAAAATATCATGAATTTAGGTGTGTAGGGAGGTAGGACTAACCTGAGAGGAGTTGGGGGAAGTTAAAGAATGTAATCAATATATATTGCATGAAAAATTAAATAAATTGAAAAAACATGATACCACATTAACTGCAGAAAAACATGATAGTTTTTGTCTTTGTATTTCTCAGAGTAGCTGGTGGTTTTAAACATTTTGTTAGCTCTTTCCTAGGAAGCACATTCTTTCTTTGAAGTATATAAAAACTATCACTTAGTTTGTAATAACTTCTAGGAGAGACAAGACCAATAATTTAGATGTTTCATTCTGCTTTACTGCCCACTTAAAATGTGTCCATTGACCCTACACAGTGTCCCTATGTAGTAAATTACCCGTTTTCTTTTCTATGGATCTTAGTAATTCTCTGTTGAGTAATTTCTATAACTCCCACCATATATTTAAGGTCTAATAGCTCTATTTTATTTCCTATAAGCTCCAAAATTATCCCCTTCATCCAGAATTCTGCCTCTGTGCCTCTAGCTTGTTCTCAAATCCAGCAACACCCATGGCCTCAGTATTCTGCTTCTCTTTCTCTCTTCTGTTTTCCTCCAGTTTTGCCTCTGGAATGATGTGAACAGCCTGAACACAGAGAAGACAAAAAGGATATATCTTCATTGGCGGACTGTCCAGGCTTCTCTTCAACCACTACAGAAATATATGTTGAAAGAGGCCACAGGTGAATTTGTGTATGCTAGAGCCTGAGATGACAAATAAATCTTTTGAGTTCTTTTTAAATAACCAGTTCTAAAGTACTAATCATAATTATAAAAGCAATCATTTATTAGAATAAGAAATTAGGAGATTTTGCTTTGATGGAAGTTCATTATGGCCTTTGCCGGGAAGTGAAATATAATATGATGGAGAACATGTTATTCACTACTAATTTTCTTAGGGATGGAAAGATGGCTCAGTGGTTGAGAGCACCTGATGCTCTTCCAGAGGACCAGGGCTCAATTTCCAGCATCCATGTGGGGCAGCTCACAACTATCTGTAATTCCAGTTCCAGGGACCCCAGAACCTCTAGTGTCCACAAGCACGTGCACTCCCAGGCAAATACTTACATGAAGACACATAACTAAACACCTATATATATTTTAAAATAAAAATAAATTTAATAAAATAATTTTCTTAGACGGCAAGTCCTGAACCACAAAGTCAAATTTCCAAGTATAGTGACTGTAAGAAATTCTTATGGTTGACAAGAAATAAGACCCTAAAGAGAATAGGCAGGAATGAAAGACCATGCTAGAATATGTTCCCATGCCCTTTGGATTCATAATATAATCACTAGTAATTATTTTCAGTGCTAAGACTGGGACCAAGGGCTGTGAATGCTCACAAGCACTCTGCTCTGAACTATATCATCTACCAAAACATGTGACTTCGACTTCACTATTGGAACAAGTGTGAAGAAGTCATGATGGGAACAAAGCAACAAAGGAGGAGGAAACAGGTATGCATTGCCTCAATGCAGAAGGTATTGCTCATTATCTTCCATTTTATGTATGGAAAGACAAAGCAAAAATCTCCAAATGTATGTTGCATTACCCAGAATAGATGATATTCATCCTGGAGTACAAAATTTTGACTCCACCTCTCGAAGTCTGTAAATCAGTCACATCACTGACTAGCTGAGCTAATCATCTTTCTTTTCATAAATGAAGGGAATGTCCATATGTATTATAATATCTGAACCTTGACATCCACCAGTTCTCTGTATTCAGAGGCAGCAGAAGATTCCAGTCACACTCAGTGTCTCACTGCACAAATGGAGGTTGATGTAAAGACTGCTACCTGTCCTCTGTATTCAACCACCTTGGGGTCACAACTATGACTTTAACAAGTAGAAAATTGACCTAGAACTCTAAAATAGTGATAAAAATCCTTCTCAGTAAGGCTATGTATTTCTTTTTAAACAAAATCTATTATTTGGTTGTTTCTCTGGGTGTTACAATTCATTTCTTTCATGAACACATAAAATTGTGAAACATTTTTGTTTCTTCTTTTGTATCACTCACCTTGTTGGTACCTTGTAAGTGACTAAACTCATATGCTCTTGTCCTCTCCTTGTGTCACATACTCAGATCTTAGATGAGTATTCTGGCAAAGTTGGAGACTCGGCACAAATAACAGCTATGTCTGCCAGATATCCTGGATCACAGAAATCCAGGTCAGAATTTATAGAAACATGGTGTGCAGGAAATGGCAGTCTGACAGCTTCCACACATAATATGAAATTATTTGGTCATCACATACTGACATGCTTATTTCTTTCTTTCTGCATACTAAACACTCAAGATCTACAATGACTTTAAGTGTGCAAAGTTGAGTTCATAAGCACATAGAAGCTAACATCTCACCACAGTATTTGTCTGACTCCTTAGAGTCCAGACATAAATAAGGAAATTGAGATCAGGTTCAATGGAGTCAAACAACCGCCATTAAATAACTAAGGTCCAAGCCTGCTTAGCTTCTGAGATCATAAGATTTGACACATCCATATGATATATATATAATATATCTTTAATATTTATGAAGCTTCTTTTTTCCCACCCTAACTGATAGATTTGTAGCAACTCATTTAATGAAGATTAGGAAAATAATATCCTGGGCTTGCTTTCTCCATAAGTTGCATCTTTACAACTGTGCACAGAACAGGAGCTTTATCCTAAAACATTGTTTTAATGGCTAAGTATGTAAATAATTGAAAATATTTCTTTTTCAACTTTGTATATGTTGGAATGCACAAGCAATGTACACACACACACACACACACACACACACACACGTATATATATAGAGAGAGAGAGAGAGAGACAGAGACAGAGAGACAGAGAGACAGAGAGAGAGATGTTCACAAATCTTTTGTTCTGAGCTCACTATTTTCTGATAATAACTCTGCAAATGGATATTATAAACCACCAGCTTGCATTTCCAGTTTTCTGCATCCAATCCCCCTAGGCAAGTTTAGTAAGGAATAATTTCTGTCTTCTAATTTAACATGAGTAAGGATCTTATGCACCAAACATTTTGCCGCTCTGTAAGATGTGTTTCATTTGTCCAGCTTCCTACAAGCATTTTCTCACTTTTGACTCCAGAGATTTTAGCATTCTTTTATGCTCTCTGTTTCTGGTACCTACTTTTATGTGGACTAATTATAGCTCAACAATTGTGTACTAAAATAACTCACAATTTTTATAACTTATAATATATGCTCATTGTTTTGTATTGTGAGTCTGCATATAGGATCAAGTTTGATTTAATGATACAAATTCACATTTAGGGTGCAGATTTACAGTATGTCTCTTTCATATATACTGAGGTTCAGACACGGGGAGCAGTAGCTACCTATAGCATAAGCTTCTAGTTGCACATTACTGAAACATAAACCAACCATCTTCTGATTCTTGTATAACCTTCTGCTAAAGTCAAAATGATAGTATACATCTACCCTAAGGCCATGATAAGCAGTACCAGTGTTATTATTTTGCTATGGGTAATGGAAAAATAAGGGCCAATAATTTAACCTACCAATATATGATGAACCAGTAAAAACAATGAATTAGTATTGAACAACTACTGTTAATGTAAACAACGAGCGAGCATGTGGTCCTTTCTACAGTGTAACTAAGTGTGAGATAGGAAACACCACAGGGCATAGAATAACCACATATCCCACAAATGAGAGAGGCATAGGCACATTTTCAGATTTCTAATATTTTTCATATATTCTGTTCTTCCTTAAGACTCAATCTGTCTACCACTGTTTGATACCTTCCTTTATCCTTTACATATGTTTCAATCATATTCTGCAAACAGTTAAAAGGGGTTTCCCACTATTTAAAAATTCATATTACCAATAAACATATAAGGATGTTACTATGGTCAAAGACCTCTATTAGATTATAACTGGATTCAATACCAACCAAGGAGAAACTCTGAAATAGTTTCCCTTGGGAGCGGTAGCCATAGTTAACCATCTATGCCTTTAGCAAATTAGCAAGCATTACCAATGCCAGTGGAAACCACCCAAAGTGGGCAGATCACTCTGCATCCTCCAATGCTTCATACACAACTCAACATGCATATGCTTGTCCTATAGAGTATAGAGGTTACCAAAGCACTCTTTGGGCATCTTCTTTTGGGGTTTTCAGGAAGCATTTCAACTCTACAATTATTGTCTTTTTTAATGTGTATGTGTGTGAACAAAAGAGGCAAGCCAAAGAACAAACAAGAGGCAAAACATGCAACTGTAGATGAGAATCTGCAGATAACAAGGAGTTGTGTACCCATGGCTTGAAAATGAAATTATTTTTATATGTGGGTATAGGAGAGTTAAACCAATCAACTAGGCCATCCTTTTCCTCCTTAGGAAACTGGATTACAACTTCAGGGCTTGTGCTGCTGCAGATGGACATGGCAGAGATGCCACCTCCCACAAAAGGACAAGTAGCAGTACTTTGACACTGAATCTCTCTCTCCCTCCCTCCCTCTCTCTCTCTATGTGTGTGTGTTTGTGTGTGTGTGTGAGTGTGTTATATGTAAGAGTGTAAGCGCACACAAACCACAGAACACGTATGGAGGTCAGAGGACAAAGCTTCTACCATTGTTAGACATGATCTCTTGTTTAATTACTCTTCACACCAGGCAAGGTGGCTTATGAGTTTCAGAAATTCTCCTGCCTCTGCTTCCACAGCAGCACTGGGAGTTCAGGTATAAGATACCAAGATATGTCATCTGGCCTCATGTGCATTTTTGGAATCTGAACTAAAGTCCTCACACTTTCTGTAAGTACTCTACTCCCTGACCCATCATCCCATTTTTCTCTCTTACTCATGATTACACTATTGCTACAGATATATAAGGCCCATATTTTTTCACTTTCACAAAAAGTTCAAAACACCCTATAGACTTTCATAAGAAAATTGAGCTATGAAGTTTCCTCTACATTATCTGCTAAAATAAAAAAAAAGAATAAAGAAATAATTCATCCTCAGGAAAACATCAAGTTCTTCCTTGCAAGTTGCCAATTCAGAAAAATTTGGGTTGAAACACAATATGGATGATGGTTGCTACTGACCTGACATTAAGCTATTTAGCCTTTTGAAAGTCTAAATACAAGGTGGAGATAATAATGCCTACCTGGGATATCGGTTGTATTATAAGATGTGTGTAAAGTGCTCAGAGCCATGCTTTACAAGTAAGTTGGGGCTTTATCTCCCTCTTTATTTTCTCTGATCTTGGTTTTAATACAATTATTCTGGGGGATGTCTCTCTGTATGTTGTGAATATATGTTGCTCCCATTGGTCAATAAATAAGCTGCTTTGGCCTATAGCAAGGCAGCTTAGAGGCAGGTAGGAAATCCAAGGAGAGAGACAGGAAAGAAGAAAGCAGAAGCAGAGAGACTTGAGCCCACTGCCGAAGGAGCAACAAGATGTCATCAGACGAGTAACACCACAACCATGTGGCAACATATAGATTTATAGAAATAGGTTGATTTAAGATGCAAGAGCTAGCTGGCGAGTAGCTAGAGTCATAGGCCACAAAGTTTGTAAATAATATAAGCCTCTGTTGTTTACTTGGGCCTGAGCAGCTGTGGGACCACAGATGAGAGAGATTTGTCTGGACCATGGTCGAGGGAGTTGGGCAGGACCTGAGAAACTTCTGGCTGATGGGGCAGTCCCTGGAGTGAGGAGGCTTCTGTCCAGCAAAGCTAGCTCAGTCAATAGAGCATGAGACTCTTAATCTCAGGATTGTGTGTTCGAGCCCCACGTAGGGCACAACTTATTACAGTCAATCCATGTGAGTCTATAAAATGGGTAATAGAATTTATTAAAATGCAAATTGAGGGAATACACTCACGAATACAGAACAGAGTAGACAGCAGAAGTCAACCTCTGACCTGACCAGAGCTAATTCACCTCATAGGCAGGAGCAAGTAGACAGGACATGTGACCCTTCTCCAACTCCTTATAAGAAGTCACATACAGTGGCAGGAAGCACCACCTCCTTTGGGCCATATAGCCTAAGGTCATGGGCAGAGAAAATACCACTATACAATTATGCATGGATATACTACAGATGATATACCTGATTTAGGACAAAATGAAGACATTAACACTTGACATTTTAATGTATATTGTGCTTTGTTTTTGTCTAGTCCACATACAATGTGGAATTCTACTGCCCTTTCCCTCTCTAGAGACTTCTGACTTCTGTGCTGTGTCTTTATAAAAAAAGGAATTCATGTGGATGAAGAAGACAACCTGAAGGATGTGGTGCTTTTCCTAAGGTCATTCTGCAAGGTGATGACAATACAGAGATTAGATTTTATTCTAATGTGCATTTCACTTTGCTAGCAAACCTACTGCCCACAGCAAAGACACAAGTCTCCCCTGCACTTTTAACTAAAATTTCAATGAATAATAATATTATCTATAAACACTAATAATAAAATATGAAATGCACTATTTTTACAACCTATTCTTAGCTCTTGATTTAAGTGTTTATATATTAAATCTGAAGTTCCATAGACAGAAGACATAAATACAAATAGCTATAGTAGATTTCACATTGTGCATTAAACTGCTGTGTAGAAACCAAACATCTCTAAACAATCATTTCTTTGAAAGATTCATCACAAGGTCCAATAAGGAAAGATACAGGTCTATCCAGAACTTCCACAAAGCCCAGAGTCCAAGAACACTAGCAGGGACCAACAGTATGTCCCAGAAATAAACTTAATATAAGACACAGTATTGAATACAGGGAACAAAGCTGAGCAACTTGCACCACTGGGGCCTAATATTTTTATTTTAAGCAGAATAAATGAAACAGAAAGAAAATCCCAGGAGAGATGATTTCCATGAAAGCACATATAAAGTAGCTGGGTTTGAACATGTGTGACTGCAGAAAGGTGTCTATCCCTAGCACTGAAAGACACAGTACAGGGAGAGTATACATGGAAGTCATTAGTAGCATGGGTGGGAATGAAGGCATGTGACTTACTTGCAGAGAGGGGTTATTTACAAACTTGTGACATCTTTAGGATGTCATGTACTAAGATGACAGACAATAACTAAATAGGTAATGTTTTGATGATAATGAAAATCGCCACCAGAAGTGATTTTCCCAATTCCTCAAAATCCCAATGCCTTGGAGTAAGACAGGAAAGGAGTGAGATGGAGTTTAGACACAAGGAGAACACAGGAGTTGAGAAGTATAGGAATATACACATGAGAAGTGGGCTAGCATCAGCTCACACAGGATTCAAGGTCCAGGCTCAGCTCTACATTTTCTCTTGGTAGTTTTTTTTAAAGAGTCTTTTTTTTTATTTACATTGTTGTAGTGTCATTGCTTTCCCCTGAAATTTAATATATAGTCAGTACTTTCCTAAACATTTGGTTTCCATATTTCTGAGCCTGAGTATAGGAAATGATCTTCAGAAATCCAAACTTACTACAGCTCATGTTTCTCTTTACATAATTTTCAAGCACTCGATCTTCCTAAAGATAATTATAAAATATAATTTAATACCTTATATTTTTAAAAACCCATGCCTTTTTACTCCAGTAATATGAATAGAGTGATCTTCCCAGATTTATTTATATTGTTTCCATCCTACATTGGTCCTTAAAATTCTGGATTTAAAATACACCAGCTTCCTATATTCATATATTTGAATTGTTCAACTTGGGAATGGTAAGAAGTTTTGCCTCTCTCTCAGGAAATTACATTAGTCTTCTAATCCTGTCCGTATTTCTACATAAATTTGATTATCTCTCTTAGCTATGTTACAGTTAACGTTGTCCTTTCTTTTTTTAAAATTGTTGCTGCCTTTTAAGCCACACTGTTCAAATCAGCAGCTGCAACTCTGTTGCTATCAGCAGCGGTTAAGCTACAAGAGCAGCCCTGGGGGAATTCTGCTCCCTCAGACACCAACTCTTTCAAAGCTACAAAGGAAACTTAATTAAATCTCTGTCCCTCTAAAGAACTCAGATTCAAAGGTTGAGGTGGAATTCTGCTCCTCCAAGAGGCTGAATAGCAAGTAGCTCACCCCCTCTCTTTACTAACATCCTCCAAAAAGCCCTTATGCTTCTCCTTGCCCCTACTTAAAAACCCTTTTCCACCTGGCTCCTCCCTACCACTTCATGTCAGCTAGTTGCTGACTGAGCCTCCGGACCTCAGGTGAATTTTATTTAATCAAACACATCTTTGCATCATTAACCAAATGTTCTAGAGTGTAAATAAAAGTAACACATCTTAAAATAATATTCTACAACAAATTAGCTATATTATAATTAGTCCAATAACTGAACCATTCTGAGGACTTCAGTTTTTCAAGATACAATTATTATTATCCTTACTTAGTAGTATATTCAGATTTCTATAGTTAAATATTTTAAAAATAGACTATCTTGTAGAAACAGTCTAATTTCTTCTAATGGCCAATTTCGTTGGTATAAATTCTTAAATAAAAATTTCACTTTAAATGATAGAATACGGAAAACAGAATTAGGAGGGCATGGGGTCTCCAAGGCCAAAATGTCTAGCTGAATCACTGAACTTCAGATTAAGTGAAAAACCCTGTCTCCAAAACTACGGTGGAGAAATATTGAAAGACAAACATAACATAGACCTTATTCTCTCACATGCATGTGTACACATGTGCATACACACCAGCACACACAGGAACACACACACAAATATGTATACACAAGCACACGTAGACAATGATAATAAATAATTCATTTCACCTGTGAAAGTAAGGATATAATTTTATACTTAACATACTGAATCAGGAAAATTTATACATAAAAAGAAACACATAATTTAAGAAGATACAGAAGGGTGGGGAAAGTTTTAAGAATCCAGAGTAGAAAGTCAGTTGTGAGTATGGTTATCTTGTGCATATGGAGAACAGTGCATCTGTTGTCAAGAAACAAAGGTTGAGAAGACAGGGTTTGGTAGTTGCTGTTAAGAATTTTGAACTTTATGCTAAGCACCAGACTGGGCAGAAGGGGACTGAGGGAGGTTTCATAGCTAACTTTCATACATAGAAAACTCCAAACAGTGGCATCAAATGTATAAGATGAAGTTGTCTTGATTACCTTTAAAGTATTCTTGTTTTTGTATAACACAAATGCATTGAATTTCACCCATGTTTCTAGGTATATTTCTATAAAGAAATCATAATAGTTCTTTAGAAGCCTTTATCTGTATGACAGCCATCTGGAAATTGCCCTCTATTTATGGGGAAGTTAGGGTGAGAGAATCATGCTTTTATCCCTTGTGATAATAGAACTGTGAGTGCCACTTGCCAGCTTCTTGTCAGTTACATAAATTGAGGAGCTGGAGAACCCAGAGTTCACAAACTGATCAACATGGGGATGGCTTCTGAAACAGAAATAGAGAGAGAAGGGGCTGTTGATAGCAAAAGATATAAGCATACTAAAACTTCACATTTTGAAGGAGATTTAAGTTACATACCTCCCTCATTGAGATTCCCCAATCTCTCTAGCGCTTATGTTCTACTTTTGTTATGCAGGTTAACATAATAGAAATGGATGTTTAAATGGTTAAAAATCAATTTGAAGTTAACAACCTGAGACTTGACCAAATCCATAGAAATTACTGAAATCAGCACCTTGAGGTTCATTTCACACAGAAAGTATAAAGAATTAGACAGGGAATTTATTATTGATTCTTGTCTGCCACTGTCTCTTCATCTATTCTGAGAGACATGCTTTATCAACTCAACTCATCCTTTCTTTTGGTGAATCCTGTCTCTCCCTGCCTCTTATACTTCACCACATCATATAAAGAAACAAAATAAATATTAACAAAAGAAAAAAATCCACCACAATCCGCTGTATTTGACCATCTGATTTTCTTTCATTTTAAAAATGTTATTAATCTCTTTATTAATACAAAACTGAGCAAAAATACATTTCTAAAGAACTGCATTTGTGAATAGAGTCTCCTGAACTTCCTAGTAGCCATCACCACTGAAGAGTGGGATGAGATCCTAGGAGAAAGTATAGAGTGTGCTCATCTGTATTATTTAAAACCCAAATGGACGAAGTTGTGGAGATTGTACTACCAAGGGTGCAATAGCTTGTGACAAATGGGAATGGAGAGAAAATAAACTTAAAAGACTTATTTTCTATCCTCACTTCAGTTTTTGTTATGACTGAAATCTATAACCCCTGTTAAAAGCAGCTGTATCTCGGCATAAAAAGGTTCCTGAGTTCATAGCTACAGCATTCCCTAGGCTAGTTGGAGAAAGAGAGATTCTTCGAACAGTTATCAAGAGTCACCCAAAATTTGCATGAAAAAATTTTATTTGGTGATAGTGTCTCTACATGTGTAGATCAGGGCAGTTCTCAGACATCGGGTGGTATGAAAAGGAAATAGGGTTAATTGAGAGGGCCATTTAAGGTAGAAAAAGTAACTAACAGTAAAGATGTCTGAAAAAACAAGGAAATCTAATATTTCCTAAACTTCATATATACGTGTATGTATATATATATATATGTGTGTGTATATATATATGCTTCATATATATGTATACACACACACACACACACACACACACACACACACACACACACATATTGTTGGATGATAGTAATCCACTCAGAAACTATAGGCTACCATACAGAGTCAGCTATAACATATGAGATACCTCCCTTGAAGTTTTTGGTCAGAGTATTTCAGAGACCTCCAAGAATACCTGCCTCAGGAACTCATAGGCCATGTGGTGGTTTGAAAGAAAATGATCCCCACCAGGAGTGACACTATTGGGAGGTGTGGCCTTGTTGGAGTAGGTATGGCCTTGTTGGATAAAGAGTGTCACTGTAGGGTTGGGCTTTGAGGTCTCCCATGCTCAAGCTCCTCCTAGTGAGACAATTTACTTCTTGTTGTCTACATATCAAAATGGAAGAACTCTCAGCTCCAGCACCATGCCTGCTGCATGCCACCATGTCCCACCATGAGGATAATGGACTAAATCTCTGAAACTGTAAGCAAGCCACCATATTTAAATGTTTTCCTTTATAAAAGTTGCTGTGGTCATGGTGTGTTTCACAATAATAGAAAGCATAACTAAGACAGAAGTTGGTACCATGGCAGCAGTGTTGCTGTGAAAGGTCAGACTATGCTTTTGTTTGGAGGAATTTGTACTTTGTTATTTTTGTTAGGAAAACAGTAGAATGCTTTAAGTGCTACTTAACGGGCCTTATCAGTAGAAGTATGGAAAACAGTGGTGCTAAGAGTGATTTGAACTGCGAGGGACTCAGTCAAGAGGTTTCAAAAGAAGAATTTCAGCATGTTGCCTAGAAATCGTTCTTGTGATATTTTGGTGAAGAGTGTGGCTGCATTTGCCCTTGTCCAAAGAGTCTGCCAGAGGCTAAAGTGAAGAGCTTTGGATTAATTCTGTTGGCAGAGGAAATTTCAAACAGCCTAGTACAGGCTCTGTTGTGTGGTTACTAGTGTTAACTGTAATGGAGAGATAAAATGAAAAGGAGCAAGCTGAGCAAGGAAAAATATTTGAGGAGAAAAGCACCAGAAAGTGGAATGGAGCTGAACCTTGTATTCAAGGAGATAAAAAGATTAAGATATGCAATAAAGGGAGCGGTGACCTCATGGCAAGATCCCATCCCACCAAGTTTCCAACATGTGAAAAGGAATTAAAGAAAAACATAGAGCCACGCGAAGTGGTGCATGTCTTTAATCACAATACCCAGAAAGCAGAGGCTGGTTGATAACTGAGTTTGAGGCCAGCCTGGTCTACAGAGCAAGTAACAGGACAGACAAGCTTAAGCAGTAAAGGAAAACAGAGAACTGGTGAAGATATAATTGATCAAAGGGGGCATGTTCCAGCCCCAGCAAGCATCAGATCTTGGCAGCTTGGGCCATGTGGTGCTGGAGTTAAGGTTATAAGAAAGGGGCTATGGAATTTTCTCCTATGACTAAGGAAAGCTGCTAAGGCCAGACAAGTATCAGAGGTGTCCCTGAATGGGGGCCCCCAAGAGAGTTCACTGTGTGAAGCTGTGAAGCTGAAGCCTGAAATTGCTTTAGAGAACCCAAGGTGTTAGAGATGCCAGAGTTGTAGGATACCTACTGAGGAAAGCTGCTACAGGGAGTGGAACCAGTCCAACAGAAAGAAGTGCATTGTAGTCTTATTGCTCTGGCTAGAACTTCAAGTACTATATTGAATAAGTATGGGGGG
>CABHPH010130219.1:0-49952 GCA_902168325.1 Peromyscus nudipes
ACTAAACAAGATGACTTAAGTTATATTCATCCCATGGTGAAGGAGATAACCAACTCCCATGAGCTGTCCTCCAGAACCTTGTCACAGCAGTGTACCCAAGCATACAAATAAATAAAAGTAATACAAATATTATTGTTAGATTATTATGTAGAGAAAGAATAGTAGGCAATAGAAGGGATCTTTTCCATTATCCTAGAGACAGAAACTCTGAGGTCTTTTGCAGTGTGTAGATAATCAGGGTGGGAAATTCTCCTATTCAAACTTATACCTATATAAAGGCCTAAAATGACATTTGCTTCAATTTTTCTGCTAGAAATAAAGGGGCACAAGGTGGTTTGAACCAACCCACACACCCTAAAATCATTTTGCAGTGGGGGGATGTATAGCCAGTCTGTGCTCCCAAGTTATTATACATTTGAATTTTATTGCTGCCATATAAATTGCAAGAGTCATTATATTTATTTACTACATAAAATCTGTTTTTAAAATACAGAAATTCCCTTTACCCTTAGGCAATGTCTTAAAAACAAAAATATGCTTCAGCTATTGATTTTAGGGGTGGTTCTCTTCAGAAGAAATTGCTTTGTTGAGGTCAGTATAACTAATTGTTTTAAATATGAAAGAGTAAAAAATAAGAAATTAGGAAGTATAGTGTTCTTAACAACAGTGTGACATAAAATACCAAGCATAATAAAGAAAGAAATATTCCCTAAAATCACTCTGCATTTTCAAAGGCTAAGAAATTATTCTGTTATATTTGATTTTATACTCTGGGCAAAGTGATATGGTGTGTGGCCAGCAAGTGTCCTTCCAAAGGTGTCATTGTCAGAGCAAATTAATTCATAGCTCACACTCTGCAATGTCAGCATCTATTGTTATCCTTTCTTCTTTCTCCCTGTCATTCAGATTAATAACATAAGTGGTGCTGTATGCTTACAGCTTCCTTCTCCTTGTCATTTGAGTCAGAATCTCCTTTGCACAAGTAATTTTTCTTCAGCAAATTTAAATGCATCGCAATATATCTATGTTCAGTTGGAAGTGCTTCACAATCATTTCTCTTTAGACTACCCTTATTAAACTAATTTAGTAGACCTCTTTATGTTATTGGATTTTATATCCTAAAAACTTCATTTCAGACAGAATCTGAGGTCTTGCATCTATTTTTGGCCATGGCCTGGAAGCAAGATTATTATAACATTGTATCTTTTAGTATGAGGTTTTTACTTGAAATATTAATTTGCTTACACACAATTCATTTGTTTTTCTTAGAACTCAAGTTTGTGAAATTCTTTACATCTGTTCGTGGAAACCACTCACAGAATATGTATCTATACATAACATAGTATGAGCGGTAAATTATTCTATATTCTATCATAAGATAAATCACAATTTATAAAGCTTGACAGTGTAGATGTTTGTTTGATCCAACAGGAATTCTGATCTGTTGATCTGAAGAAGGGAAAGATCACAAACATTCACTTTCTCTAACAGACAAGTAGGCGGCAAACAAGACAGAATTTATAGTAGATGCAGGCTATACTTGCACGTTCAGATGCCCAGACAAGTTTTTATGCAGGAAACAAAAACTGCTTTCTCAAGCATGTTATTTGCTCTAAGACCAACATTTGAAACCAGGGTTCTGTCATTTGGGCTCAGATTCATTCAAATGTGGCTATATCTTCAAACTAGAAGTAAACAGTCAGCTATTGTCAGAACTCAGTCTAGGAAACTGTATGGATACCTTGGTGTTCTTCTAGCTGTGCAGACCCTCGTAAGGACTGCCCTTATAAATGGAAATGTAGACCCTATTCTATCAAGTAACAGTCTCCAGTGGAGCCCAAGGAATACAGAGTCCAGCTTCTCTGAGTTACAACCTTTACGCAGAATCATTTCCTAGGTAAAATTATATCATGGTAGAGAATATTCTGGGGATCTACCCTTTGGTCCTGTAGCCTCATAAACTGGTGAAAGTAGAGGTCAAGTTGTCAGACTTCCGAAAGCCAGAGGAGAATTAGTACTGTGTTATCATACAGGTTGATCACACACCCTCTATGAACAGTGACCTCATGACAGACATAGGGCAAGGGTCCTTTGTCTGATAAGATATGCTCATCAGCTTTATAGTTCTGTATCTCATCTAATTGCCTTCCTCATATTCATGTGGAGATTCTTTGTTCAAATAAGAAACTGAGAATTCGAGCATCCCAGACCTTTCACTATGATCCTTGAGAGAAGGCAATAAGATATTTAGTATTTTAAATTGAGTGTTATACTAGAAGCTCAAAGAGTTCTGCTATCTCCAAAGTAAGGGAAAAACTACAGACAAGATGATCATTCCCAAATCCTCCTCTACACCATCTCATTGTGGTAGAAAGATCTGGAGCCTGCTGTAAATGAAAGTGAGGATATAGCCAATCATAGGTATTGTTGAGAAGAAGGATTTTATTTTAGATATGAGGGAGAGAACAGCCAGAGGCATTTGAAACAGTCCAAGGCACAGGGAGAGAAAGTAGTAAACCAAACGTGACCAGTACATTGAACTGGGCCTCAGAGTGAGTCTAAGGGCCAAACAAATACTTTAGCATGCTAATAAGTACCACAGTTAGCCACCTGTCCTGAGTTTCTTTGGGACCTTATGGGTCAATCTTCCTTTTCACTCTCAAAACTTGCTTATTGTTGCAAGAACTATGAATTGCTTTTGATCATTAGAAAAGAGCAGAGTGGTGAATCTGTGATTCCATTACATTATAGAGAATTACATTTTACAAATCTGTTTGCTCTAGGTTCACTTCCTAGTTTCTTCTCTCTACTAACTATGAAAAAAGTCACTGCTATGAATTAAACAAAATGGTGAATTCTGCCAATAACCTGAATGAGCTGGAAGTGGGTAGAAACTTTCCCAGCCAAGCTTTTGAATGAAAATGCCATGCTAACTGACCCTTGAACTATGGTCTTGCAGAGGACTCGGCTAAACCACCACAGATTGCTGACCCATCAGATCTGCAAGATAATGGATGTATGCTGCATTAAGATCCCCAGTGTGTGCTGATTTCATATACGACAATCTAGAAGTAATAAATTATGATATGAAGAATTGCAAATATAATAGAAAAGGGTAATTCAGAAAAGTTATAAGAGATCCAATAATCACGTCACAGAGATAAATTAATATGCAATATCAAGCCCATGTCATTATGGAAGTCTCTCCCTTTATCTTCTGTCTGGTTCTTTTCTCGGGGCAAGTGAGGGGTCAAATACTTGGACAAGCTTGCAAAGAATATATCATACTCTAAACCACAGAAAGAAACCTTGATGAATATTATGATCAGATACTTGCTTCTAACATGAGTGATTTAAGTATTAAATTTATATAATTTAATTAATGTAATAGCCCCTTTAATGAAGAATAAAATAAAAAAGTGAATTAAGGAATTGCCAGAAATAGTAGTATACACGTATAATTCTAGCGTTCCAAAGCTGGAGCAGTAAGATCACAAGATTGAGCCTAGCTTGTATTAGATAGTAAGACCCTGTTTCAAAACAAACTATAAAATAATATGAAATATGTATGCAATAAAAAGTACAAATGCATTAATAAATATCATATGTTGAAATTATATCACATCAACGTTCATTCTCAAGAACAATTTAAATGGAAAGAAACATGCCTTTTTAACCAATAAAACATGATGAGGTTAAGGAAATGTATCCACTGTCTTTCCAAAGATTTCTCAGTTGGTACTTGGCAATGTTTCCTTTCTGAAGCTGATCACATACATCACAATAGACTATATCTTTGCTAAGGTAGTGTGAGACCATATATTTCTCCTAAGCCTTCTGTAGTTCTGGATATTTCTACACAGTGAAGCAATGATACTTAGGAAAATATTTTATAATGTAGTTTCCATGTTTTCTAAATAAATTGAATTAAAACATAACCTGTGTCAAAATGCATACTTTTATAAACATATGATTGCATAATATGACTATTATAGATCATATGTAAGGTATAACATAACCAAGGCAGACCTTTAAAGATCATTTAAACTCCCTTTAAATTATGATAACAAGAGAGTATATAAATACAATTTATGTAATATGATAAACAGAACCTAATTAAGAACTTAAGTGATAATATACTTAATTATATTTACATTCTGCATGCTCGATAAATAGAGTAATGTAGTACTTTACTAAGTAACAGTATTTTGTATTGCTTCATTTTCTTATTTACTGTGACATAATAAAATTTTGCCTCCAAGCAAGTGTTATTAATTTTTGGATTTTCTGCTTTTAAGCATCTAAGATATTTGTTCTCAAGTCATTCTTATATTGTATTATGGTAGCATGTAGTTTTATGACTGAGGAAAATGTTCTGGAACACATGTATTCACTAATTTCAATTGTTTTCTAATGAAATGTTTTGTCATTTGTTATCAGAATTATTGTTGGTTTTAAATTGTTTTACTGCCTTACTTATGTCAGCCTTTACTGTATATCAAGAAAGAACATATTGTGAAATCTAGTATCTCAAACATATTTGAATAGGCTCTTTTTGACCACAAAATATTTACTACATGGAACTAGAGAAGAATAATGCAATTCTGATGAAACTTTTCCAGATCTCTGTTAGGCAAACATATATATTTTAAAAATCAGTTGTAGAAAACACTTGTTTTTTTTTATGCTATGCAACATCCTTTGTGTGTATACCTCCACATAAATAGATGACATAAATATAAATCACCTTCATTCATGCTGATAAAAACTGTATATAAAGCTAGATGATGATAGAATGTGTGTGTGTGTGAGAGAGAGAGAGAGTGTATGTGTGTGTGTGTATGAGAGAGAGAGAGAGAGAGAGAGAGAGAGAGAGGAATGTTACAATGTGGTTGATTAGTATTAAATATTCCATCATGTTTTTAAGAAAATACTTTATGTATGAATAAACCAGCAAAGCACTGTGTGTCTACAATACATAACTACAGATAAATCAAATTATATATGTTCATTATAATGTCCCAGCCCATGCTAAAGTTGAGACACATAAACTTTTCAGTTCTATGTATTATTTTCATCTTATTTTTCACTGTGTACTTGTCAATCAATTATTTTTAAGCATTTGGGCATTGATGTATATAGAGGCTGTAAATGGATTTCTGTTTAGTCTGTTTAAGTTGTTTGTCAGTTACTAGTTACCAAATACTCTTTTCATTGAAGTTAGGGAACAAACAGAAAATTTTCTTCTTTTTCTTTTTAATAACCTTATAAATATTTATGGTTATCTATATATCTACTTGAATGAATGTATTGTGTATCTCAAAATGTGGAGCTTTGTGGTGGTAGCCTCAGTGAGGCAGGTTGGGCAGGCTGAGTCGTTGTGCTTTATTGCAATTTTACATTCCAGTTATTGACGATAATGATCTACAAAAAGACAAAACAGAAGATTTTCAAGATGCAGGTTATTACTGGGAATTTAAATGTACCATGGTATGTAGATGATATCAGGTTGGATAGGAACAGTGATCTGTGTTGATGTGAGCTTGTCCATTTTGTACAAAATATCCCTCTGACAATTTTCTGACAAACTTCTGAAGTTGTTAATTGTATTCAACCCTGATACTACTTTTTGGCTGTACATAAGAAAGTTCACCTAAACAAAAAGCATGCTTATGGATTATTTCAGCAGTTCAGACTCCTGTGGTGCACTGTGCTGTCACCTTCCATATGGAAAGCCGTTTAAAGCAATAACAAGTGTCCTCAAGTTCGGTAAAGGGGCTGGTCCAATTTGGCAATAAGCACGTGTTTTCTATAGCAAGTATAAACCTAACAAAGAAGTGAAGTAAAAGCGCCATGAAATTATCTTTTGATATCTCACTTCATCCAGTTATTTAGCAAATTTCATTTGTAAACCTTGCTATGGTATCCTAGTCAGCTACCAAATTGAATGTGATACTATTGTTTAATATCCTAATCTAATATTTGCTTGAAAAAATTAAATGCATTGGAAATACATTGAACAAAGATACTTAGGACTGAAAATTAAACATATTTCCATAAAAAGCATTCTGAAGATTGAGTTAGTGGGAGTCTGACACAGTGAACTTTAAAGTTTTGAAGTGAACGCTTTCTCAGTATGCTTGGCTGTTACCTCCGCATGGTCATTATAAAAAAAAAAATAGGTGTTTTGGTCACTACCCTGGAGAGCAGATGGAAAAGATCCAATTGACATTCCAAGGAAATATTTTCATTGTCACCATAAACCTGACAAACATCTAAGAGAGAAAGCAATTTCCAAGACATATCTAAGCCTTCTGTCTTTGTTTAATGAGTAGAAAGAATTCTTTATTGTACACTAATTTGCTAATTTCCATTTATTTTGATACTCATAGCCCAGCAATTCCCTATTCTAGTGAAATGGCAGGTCAGCCTAGGTGGCTCAAGGCCGGCCTGTGCTGAGTTCAATGCCCACATTACATTTGATTCCTAGGAATGTAAGTAGTCAGACTTGAGGCATGTACCTCCCAGTGGCCCACTCAATAAAAGGTTCTAAAGAGAATCAACTTATCTCTGCTCTTCACTTGGAAATCAATTCTGTCATCCTTTCTGTGTGATAGTGAAGAGTGAGACAAGACTACTATAAAGCAGAATCCTTGATTGATGATCAATATAGTGAATCTTCTGAGTTTTAGCTATTAACCTCATGATGCTTTTCAGAATCTACATACATTGAAGTTCAGGAAATGTTACAGGACATGGATAAATAGGATGTCCTTAAAAATGTATCATTACTCCCTCATACTTCATGTATAGATGCATATAAGATAATGCATGGAAAACATCAGGACGATGATGGTTTAGAAGTGTAAAAGAAAAGATTAACAGTTGCATGTTCTACTTGATCAATGTCCGTCACTGTCACAGTTGAACTAAATTTAATTGAAATTGAATTTTATTTGCTAAAATGAAAAAATGAATCAGACTGTTTCAGTATGTGAATGTTTGTTGCTGTTTCTTGAAAAACAAGATTTCTTTCTTACATAATCTGACTCACTTATCTCCTTCTTGACTAGTATATAAATAAAATCTGATCTCACATTGTGATCTCAGGCAAATGGCCGCTTTAATTGGCTCTGGCACACAACAACTGTGTTGTTACCACGTAATTCCCTGATCTTTAGTTCAGCCATCTGCAGACCGGAATAAAAATAGTACCTACCAGTGGCGTGGATGTGATGATTACATAAAATGAGAAAACACATGCAAGGCTCTATTAGACCTGCCTCCTAGGTGGACAATTGGTTTGTTTTCTACACTCAGCCAGTATCCATCAACTCCTTTTGCCTTATTTTTCTATTAGTGTCACTTTCTAACAGCATAACGACGTTCATTCTAATTGGACCTGTGGCTGGGTCGTCTCCTCACCATACTGCAAGACTATGCGAGATCTTCAGGATGAGGTGTATGCACTGGGATAGCGGCACTGTCACTAGTGTCAAGGTTGGAGTGAGACATGAGTGCTGTGGGATGGTCTGTATGTCAAACATGTTGCTTATTGGTCAATAAATAAAACACTGATTGGCCAGTGGTCAGGCAGGAAGAAGTATAGGTGGGACAAGGAGGAGAGAATTCTGGGAAGTGGAAGGCTGAGAAGACACTGCCAGTCGCCACCATGACAAACAGCATGTGAAGACGCCGGTAAGCCACAAGCCATGTGGCAAGGTATAGATTTATAGAAATGGATTAATTTAAGATATAAGGACAGTTAGCAAGAAGCCTGCCACGGCCATACAGTTCGTAAACAATATAAGTCTCTGTGTTTACTTGGTTGGGTCTGAGCGGCTGTGGGACTGGCAGGTGACAGAGATTTGTCCTGACTGTGGGCACGGTAGGAAAACTCTAGCTACACATGAGCGAGAGTTAAGAAAGAGTTCTTGGGGGGTGACAGCCAAGACAATTTTGGTTTTCTGACAGTGGCAGATAATCTCATATGTTTTTGTGCAGATAGCAATTGTTGAACTGTAGAATAGATTATAACATATAGATATAGATATTATCAATTGTTATACTTGATATTGCTTCATATTGATAAGAATATTTTATGTAACTATGTGATTGACTTTTATTAAAAACCCTTACAAATTTTCATCAGTGTAGGACACACCTAAACATGTCTCTCCGTGCATACATAGGGAATATTGTCAATATAATCTTTAAGATTTAGAAAAGTAGTGAGGATTATTATAATGGTAAAGATAATGAGGATGTTAATAAAATTTTTCACCTGTAATTTTTTGGTGAAATAAACAGAATGGCTATATCTGACATGTTTGAAATATTTCACAAAGGGGGCTTAAGAATATAATATTGCACATGATCATAATTTGGAGAAAAATATAAAGAATTACATTGAAGTATTTACACACATTCAGTAATCTGTAGACAAAAAAGCAGTTATAATTGTGTCTGTGTCTGGAGGATTAGCAAATAAATGTGTTGAGATAATAATAAGTTAGAGTAATGAACATTAGAACCTAATAAGGACAAGGAAGATAAAAACAGAACAGAGACCATAGGAATTAGAGAACCAATTGACAGACATCAAGGAGGGGTCATGGCCTTTTGAGGAAGTGCTAATTTAGAAAAAGATCTGGATCCCAAGGAATAAGATTATTGTAGTTGAATCAGTAACAATGCCTTGTTTTAATTTGATGTCTTAAGTTGTGTATATATTTACCATGAATAGTCTAAGAAATTAAGAAACGTCTTTGGTATAAGCTAATAAAAGGAAGTTGAAACTCTAAGAAAAAAATAGACAATAACACTACGTACTGTAGGGTTCAAAGAGAAAGCTCAGCAGGTAGGGACTATTGCCACTAAGCCTGACAACCTAAATTAGATCCCTAAAACCAACTGGGTGGAAGGAAAGAACAGATGCTAAGAAGTCTACCTTTGACCTTCATACATGTGCCTTGGTGTGCATGCATATACATAATAGTTAATATGTAAAAGAAAATAAAAATTACCATGAAATGTTCTACTGATTTAGGGAAATATAACTAATTTAGGTTTCTGTAAGTCATTCACATATCCTTATGAGATTCTTTATCTTTCTTTACTGGGCAAGTAATTATTAGCTGCACAAGACTTGATGATTTTCAAAAGAATATTTTTGTTGACTGGTGTTTAATTTTATAACAATTCTACTTAGAAAATATGGAGCATTATATAATAATTCATTTGTTTTTATTTATATTTATTATTTTGAGCAGGGTCTCAGGTAGTCCAAGTTTGCCTCAAACTTACTATCCAGGCAAGGATGGCAATGGATTGTTAATTTTCCTGACTCTACCTCCCAATTTCTGACTTTGCAGGTATGTGATATTAAAATGTCATATTTTATTTATACTAGTCTGTTTTCATGGAAGTTCATATGTTTTCAGCTTGGCATTAAATGTTTTTATGAAGTCTCCTATGCATAATAAACTCATTTCTGCTGCCTTATTTGCATCTATCTCTAATTGTGTGTGTTCCAAATCTTTAAATTAACTGTTCTATGATCCTTGCAAAAATTAGGACATTAAACAGCATGTCACATCTAGGTTGTGGATAAGAACCATAAGAAAAATTGTCTTCCTTCTCATTCACAGTTCAATAATTGTATTTCACTTGCCCCTTTGTTCCAAATTTAGCACATTTAAAATTTTCCATTTCCTAACTTTATGTTCAAAATCAGATTAAAATACATGTGTAGATTAGTAAACTGGTTTTGGTGCTACTATCTAAGGTTAGGCCAAAATGTGTATTTTATAATTTTATAATGATTTTCCATGTTTTTGTAGCTTACACCAGTCCATTTACTTTTCAGATAATCTGTATGAAGTACTTAAATGTAATTTATGTGTATGCTGATATGTTTTTGTGTCAATTTGACAAAAGCTAGAGTACTCCAGGAAGAGGGAACCTCAACTGAGAAAATGTCTCCATCAGATTGCCCTGTAGGCAAGTATGTGGGAGTATTTTCTTGGTTAATGGTTGGTGTCAGATGATCCAGACTTTTTTGGATGGTGCCCCACTGAGAGGTCATCATGGACAATATAAAATGTCAAGCTCAGTGAGCCACAGAGAGCAGGGCTTTAAGCAACATCTACCTATGGCTCCTAAATCAGTTCTGGCCACCAGGTTCCTGCCTGAGTTCAAGTCCTGACTTTCCTTCATGGCTGTAAGCTGAGCTATCCTTCATCATGCTGTCTCTATCTTAGTGACAGAAAGCAAACCAATGCAACGGGCCATCCGCACGTGAGCAACTTGAAATTTAGAATGTCTTTGATCTTCTCTTCAATCTGATGCCATTCCTGCGAACTTTGTTCACAAACTGTCCTTTTTTCGTTAGTTTGAGGTTGGGTAGGCTACCAGTCAGAGGTCCAACAATATCTTCACATGTGTCGTCTTAAAGCTTATAACTTCTTCTTTCCATCGTAACTCTTTCTCACTTCCATGTTCAGTCAACTTTTCTCACGTTCCAAATCTGTGCTTAAAAAGCATCCTTCCAGAAAAGCCTCATTTATGCCATATTTAAGGATTTCTTATAAATTTCAATATCTATTGGACTATAAACATGCAGGAAGCAAAGAGAAATGGTCACTAATGTAATTACTATGCAGATAAATGGTATCATCAAGTATCTATATATATTAACTTTGAAGAGGAAAGAACTATATAAATTATAGAAACAGCTAATAAGCATTTAATAATATGTTATTTGGAGATAATATCAGCAATACACAGATTTCTACTTACTTCATTTGAGAGGATGATAAATCCTTAGCTGGCCGAGTCCATACAGAAATGCCTTTGAACCCGACTCGCTGGACGCTCACTCTAACATTCTTGCTTCAGCCACACCAGTGCCTGGTTACACGTACGCACTGGCCTATGCATAGGAACTCTTACCTTTTACAATATGCAAATTTTGTTTAAAATGGGTAATCTTTACAAAGATTTAAAATCACAAAATAATTATAGAAATAATTATGTTTTTTATTGATAATAAATTTTATAAAATATATGCTGATTACAGTTTTCTCTCCCACAGGAGTCCATAGTTGGGCCCACAGTTGAGAGGCTTAAGCTTTTAAAAAAGAGAGGGAGAAATTGGATTTTAAAAGCAGTAATACTGAATATTTTTAAAGAGACAACTTTAAAGTATTTGAATTTGTAAGGCTAAGAGGCTTTTTAAGTTTTTTAACGTGTTTTATATTGTGATGTCTTTATTAATGTGTACTCTTGGGGATGAACAAGAAAGGATAGGTTGTGGCCTAACAGTGATGCTTTGTGTGTCAAGTGGTCAAGGAGTCCGCAGTCCTGGCTAGTTATGTCAACTTGACACAAGCTAGAGTCATAGAAGAGGAGGGAATACCAAATGAAAAATGTCTGTTAAAATAGATCAGTAGGTGCTGTGTGGTGGTGGCACACCCCTTTAATCCCAGCTCTCGGGAGGCAGAGGCAGGCAGAGCTCTGTGAGTTCGAGGAGAGCTTGGACTACAGAGTGAGTTCCAGGAAAGGCACAAAACTACACAGAGAAACCCTGTCTCGAAAAACAAAAAACAAAACAAAACAAACAAAAGATAGATCTGTAGGCAAGCCTATAGAGCATTTTCTTAATTACTGATAGATGTAGGAGAGCCCAGCCAATTTTGGTTGGGCCATTCTTGGGCTTGTGGTTCTGGGTTCTAGAGGAAAGCAGGCCGAGCAAGCCATGAGGAACAAGACAGTAATCAGCTCCTACCTCCAGGTTTCAGTTCTCTTTTCATTCCTGTCCTGGTTTCCTTCAATGATGAAGGAAAATGAGGAAGTATAAGCCAAACAAACCTCTTCCTCCCTAAGTTGCTTTTGGTCATGGTATTTCATTGGATCCAATAGAAACCCTAACTAAGATAGTCCTATATTATAACATTGGGCCTATAGATAACAAAAAGTTACTGTGAGGTTTACAAAGAAAACCAAACAAAACCCAAAACAAACCAACCAACCAATCAAACAAATTAACAAAAGACAAAACAGAATTTAAATTTCCTCGATGAAATAACAAATGCTTCACATGGTAGATATGCTTACTGCCAGGAGCTCAGGTTATTTTTCATATATGTAGCAAAACATCACTTAACCCTTGTTATACATTACTTCTGTGATTTTAATGATCAGTTAATTTAACTGTGAACATCTTAAAATAAAATATTAAAGAGAACAGCTGTATCAATTCCTAATGTGATAATCTATATTTTTGTCATTTTCTAATTCTTCTCTTTTAAATATTCAATTTTACCTACTTTTTACCCAACTTAAAAGAATATGAAATTAAATATTGACCATTTTTTAAATTTAATTTAGAATATTTATAATTCTGGAGATCTCTTTAAGCTTGATAATTATTCATATTTCTTCTACAGTGAATTATCTTACTGATTTCAATATCCCCACTCTTCCAAATGTTGCAGCATTCTACAAGATAAGTGAATCTCAAAGTTGCACCCCTTAGAAGTCATTTCCTACAATATACTATAAGAAAAATCATCATCAGTACACCACACACACACACACACACACACACACACACACACACACACACGTGTGTGTGTGACCTCAAGGGCAAGGATGAAGCTTTTCACTTTCTTCCAAGGACTAAACATCACATTAAGGGGGAGATCCATTATTTCAGAAACTTCTGCTAAATTGAAAATAGATATTCTCATTTCAACAATGCTAGTTTTGTTCTTTGAAGTGTCACACAATAAATCTAAACTCATTTTCTTTATGAGCACTTTAATTATGTTAAGAAATAGCTTGCTTCTCTACTCAGAACTCTTTTTCTCCATTATACATCATCAGCACTTCCAATTTCTATTCATCTTTCTTGTTTTAGAGACATCTCATTATTCAAATTTCTTTTCTAAAAATCTTAATTTAAAAAGTTATTCTTTCTCTGAGAAAATTTTAAGTTTTAAAAGAAAAATAAATATATAAATGTATGAAAATTTTTACCAATGCTAGAATAATGTTTGTTTTTCAACACACGTGGCATTTATTTTGGGCATAATTAGTTTCAACACATTCACCAGCACTAAGAAAATGACAGCTTCAATTTCCAATCAAATAGGACAACTCTGTCACAGACAGCAAGAAAATGATGGAGATACATAATTATCAGTGCAAAAATTATTATTTTTCCTATGCAATTAATCATGTTTTAAAGTAGAGTGTGATATACATAGTATTTGCTTGTAAGGAACATTGACTGTAGGAATTAAAGGTACATTCAAATTATTACATTTTTAAAATCTCTTTCACTTATGTCTGAAGTGTAGACAATTACAAAATGTGCTCAGTAGGATTATTGTGAGTACAACTGAATGGTTTTTGAAAAAAATAACAAATTGCTTTTGAGTAATTCAATCATTGTAATAATTATTACATAACAATAGTATAACTAGAATTAATATTTACGTAGAAAGTTTCCATATTGTGCAAGTTCACTAAATTATAATTTATGTAAGCTACAAAACAAGATTTCAGCAATCTATGAAATTAAAATAATAATTTACAAATGAATTCAACTGTTGTACATATGTGTGAGAATAAATAACTATTTGATGGTAACTAGGTATAACATTAGTGAGTGAGTGTTAGAATATAATACTTTCTTATTCATTCTCTGACCCTTGTGTTTTTGGGAGGAACTCTTCTGTTGGCTTATTTTGTCCCATTTTGATGTGATAGTGTTTGCTTTTTCTCAGTATATTTTATCTTGTAGTATTTAAAAAATGAATGAATGGATGGATGGATGACTGTAAACCTAGCCACTAGAGTAAAGGTCAAAAAAAGGAACTGTCATTTATACCTTCTGGGAGAGAAAAGTCAACTGTCCACAATGGAGTGAGACTGGGTAGATCAACCACTCCAGGACAGGTCTCATGTTCAAGGGTAGCTGACCAACAAAAAATAGACTCCACAGTGTTTTGGTGTGCTATTATTTGGATACAGTTTGGTGTTTCTGTTTTTTTTTTTTTTTTTTTGCTTTGTTTTTTGTTCTGTTCTGTTTTGTTTGGGGGTTTTGTATTTTGTTTTTTAGGTTTTGTTGTTTTATAGGATTTTTTATTTGTTTTTTGAGAAAGAACTAAAAGTCTGGTAGGTAGAGAGGAGGAGAGGATGTGGACAAACTTGGAGGAGGGGAAAAATATAATCAAAATATATTTAAATTTAAAAAATGTTTTAAACTAAAAGAAGAAACAAACAAAGCCAAAGAATCAAACAAGCAAAGAAACAAACAAATAAAAAAGATACAGTTCTTTCCAAAATATTTTATTGTAAGGTTAATACTGCTGTCTTTTAGAATTTAAACATATCATGTGCTGAAGCATTAATGGTAAATTGGACAGATATGAGCTTTAGGAAAACATAGTCTGAGTATTTTAATTTTACCTGGTCTGTTTAGTTAATGTATCATGTTTATCTATCTATCTATCTATCTATCTATCTATCTATCTATCTATCTATCTACCTACCTACCTACCTACATATCTATCATCTAGCTACCCATCTATCCATTAATCTATTCATTCATCTATAATCTATCAATATATCAAGTTATCTATTCATCTATCATCTATCTATCATCTGTCTATCTATCTATCTATCTATCTATCATCTATCTATCTATCTATCCCTCTATCTATTATCTAATTATTTTCTATCATCATTTCACTGCAGTACCGAGGGCTTATTCTTTTGGGTAAGCATTCTAGCACTGACTAACATTCTTATTTTTAAATCTTGTTCCACCTTTTCAACTTTGAGAAATTAGTACTGTCTCAGTATTCCACATTGTCTCAGTTTAACTGATCAATTTTTAATTGTTATGTATATTGTAGCATGAATCTTAAAAGTTCTTATTAATAAAATCAAACCTGAGCCAGGTATTGGGTGAACACTGGAAGGTCAGAGAGCCAGAACAAGCCACAGCTATCTCACCTCGCCGGATCCTCGGCTGGTCTTGCTTCCTCAGACTGGAAGCCTCTATGTCCTCATATCCGAATGACTCTCAGCTGAACTGCTGCTAGAAGCCTGAATGCTTAACCAGGCCAAATGCCTAACCAGGCCAAAATGCTTCTCCAGGCCAAATGCTTCTAGTTTCTGGTCCTCACGCCTTATATACCTTTCTGCTTTCTACCACTACGCCCTGGGATTAAAGTCTCATTTTTTTCTGGGATTAAAGGCGTTGTCACCATGCCTGCCATTTCCAATGTGGCCTTGAACTCACAGAGATCCAGAGGGATTTCTGTCTCTGGAATGCTAGGATTAAAGGCGTGTGCTACCACTGCCTATCCTCATATTTAATATTGTGGCTGTTCCGTCTCTGACCCCAGATAAGTTTATTAAGGTACACAATATTTTGGGGAACACAATACCACCACAGTATATATATGTTCATTGAAAACCCACTTAAGCCGTGCATGTGGTGGTGGCTCACACCTTTAATCCTAGCACTTGGGAGGCGTAGCCAGGCAGATCTTGGTGAGTTCAAGGTCAGCCTGGTCTACAGAGCGAGATCTGGGACAGGCACCAAAACTACACAGAGAAACCATGTCTCAAAAAAAACCAAAAAACAAAAAAAGAAAGAAAAGATAAAGAATAAAGAAAAAAATAGAAAACCTACTTAAGTTACTAATTTTTAAAGTTTCTCCTATAATTTTCTTTCTTTACCAGAAAGGACTATTCTTGTATTTTTATTCAGTCCTTTCCTCCTGAATATTTAAATAATTTAACTCTTAATATTTCTATAAACTTTGATTTATATTTCTAGATGATGGCATCAGTCACCAAATTCTGGTTGAAAACAGATGCCTTAGAATGAAAATCAGGCACACTTATTACCAAAATTATCAGTAGCAATCAGTTCCTCTAACTCAGGGTTCAGACTTCCTAATACTTTGATTTTATTCTCCAAGTAAAGTTGTGTTCCTTTCTTATTTAGGCAACACTTGCACACAGTGATAAATCTCAGTAATGTTCTCTTCTAAAAGTATACCACTTATCACTCCTGGGCTTAAGAGCTGAAGAACAGATTTATAATACTCACTAATCCAATTTTATTTTCAAACTAACTTGTCATAAAATACCAAGACTTCTGTCAACTTCAAATTTGATAGTAGAATGCCTTATTTTGTGACATATTTAATCAATGCATCAGCATAACATATACTATGCAGATTTTGTTGCTTGCTGGAACTCTTTATGAAAGTTGGAAATTAAAGAGACTCATTCTTGAACTAGTTATTCAGCTGTACTAGTCACTGTCTTAGTTAGAGTTTCTTTTGCTGTGAAGAGACACCATGACCACAGCAACTCTTATAAAGGAAAATTTTACTTGGTGGCTGGCTTACAGTTCAGAGGCTTAGTTCATTATCATCATGATGGGAAGCATGGTGGCATGCAGGCAGACATGAGGCTGGAGCGGTAGCTGAGAGTTCTACATCTGGATCTTCAGGCAGCAGGAAGGAATAGTGAGCCAGTGGGCCTAGACTGAGTTTCTGAGACCTCAAAGCCCACCGCCCAGGGGCACACTCTTCCAAGGCCACGCCTACTCAAACAACGACAACACTCCGAATAGTTCCTCTCCCTTTGAACCTATGGGAGTCATTTTCATTCAAACCACTGCAGTCACACAAACTAGTTCTAATTAATGAAATACAGTGTGTGTGTGTGTGTGTGTGTGTGTGTGTGTGTGTGTGTGTGCGCGCGCGCACACACACACACACACACATGGGAATGCCTGTAAGAAGACTTTCTGTACTTAAAAAGTATAAAGAGTTCAGGAAACTCAGTGATTTCCCATCTAATGTTAGATAGTTTGCATAATCTCCAAGTTTAAAAATGATGTTGTTCCTGAAATCATGAGCAGAAACCAAGAGAAGTCAGGGAGCCTGATAGGGGCACAGTACTTCATTTTTTTTTTTTTTATCTTGCCATTTGTATTTAGTTCTAATTGGCCCCATTAAACAGAGATTAAATAAGAAATTCCTTAATCTAGTATAAGTTATTCTTTTTTTAAAAGCTCTAATAATTACCAAATATTGGGGGAAAAGACAGTACTTTTATTGCTATCCAATATTGATCCTAAGTCTTCATCAGTAAATTAAATTGTAGACAGATAACAGATAGAGAGGGAGATATATAGATGATAGAGTGATAAAACAGAGATATAAGATGAATAGAATATAGGTGGATATGGGTGATAAAGACATATGTGATAGATATAGTTAAATGGTAGATGTAAATGAGAGAAAGAGTAAATAAATGCCATTAGGAAAACAAAAGGCAGAATCATGATCTGGAGTATTTACTCTCTGAGTTTTCTAAATGTCAAAACTGATGGAATCAAAAAAAAAAAAAAACCCAAGAGGGATCTGTGGTTGGTATATAAAATGAATAAAACCTTCTTAATAAAGAAAAAAAGAATATATTGGCAAGGGCGTGTATAGTGGTATTTTATTTGTACTGAAATGTGATTTTATTTGTATGTTAATAAATAAAGTTGCCTAGGAGTCAGAGCTATTAGCAAGTCATAGTGAAAGCCGGTTGTGGTGGTGCACGCCGGTAGGATTTGCTGAAGGAGGCGCACGCCTTTAATCCCAGCACTTGGTAGGCAGAGCTAGGTAGATCTCTGTGTGTTCAAGGATACAGCCGCATTGGAGAAACATGCTCCAATTTGTGTCTGGAGGTCTGTACAGACAAGCAGTGACGAGGCAGTCATGTGGTTGGGTTTACAACCAATGAGAAGGCAGAACAGGGAGGCTATATAAAGACAAACAGACAGGAAGTAGCTCCTTTTTTCAGAGAGGTCTCTTGGCTGAAGAGGCTAGCTGAAGCAGGCGGGTAAGGCTCTTAGCTCTGACCTCTTGGGTTTTTAGATTTACATTGGCTCTGTGTTTCTTATTTAATAAGACGGTTGGTTACATCTAGAGGCATAAGAAAAGATTCTTTATATGCTGAAGATAATAAAAAAGTGACAGACATTCTCATTAACATCGAAGTTCTTCATAAAATAAAAATAATGATAGTGTATGAGATAGCAATCACAAGCTTGGTTATTTATCTGCAGGATGTTGCTTCAGTTCTGTAAAGGATACACTCTCATGCTCACACTGACATGAAAAACAATAGAAAAGATACACATAAACTTAGGGCCCATATATGCTCAAGTTAAGTTGATACTAGGAAAGCGTATATATAATTCAAAACAAAGAAGTTCAGGCCAAACAAGATATTCTATTATTTGTAATAGGATCAGTGACTCTAAAGGGCACACTGTTACATGAAATAAGCCAGGCATAGAGAGACAGAAACCCTTTGACGTGGTTTGCACGTAGAATCTGCAAAGCTGAGACTGGTAAACCAAGAGAGCAGAAAGGTAGTGAGAGGAGCCAAGGCGGAGATGGCTGGTGTGTGTGGTTACACTTACTTGGGAGGCCTGTGAGATGATGTGGTAATGCACGGAAATGATAACAGCTGAAATCATGAAACAGACATTCAAACTAGCTAAACGAGAAAATTTGAAGTACACCCCCCATAAATAATAACACACCTGAAATGATGGGCATGGTAATTATTTTCACTTGATAATGTGACAATTTGTATTTGTATTGAAATATTTCAAACCTAAAAATACACATAATTACAAACAAAATTTTAAGAGACATATTAATGCCAAGAACAAATTGCATTGACCTCTAGCATGTAAACACATTTTAAATCAATTATCAGGTATTTACATACTTCTTGGAAATGAAGTTATGACTTTCATGTTTGTTATAATAAGCTTATAATGATACTAATATATATTCTTCTGGCTTTTGCCATTTGCATATTGAGTTGTCAAAAGGAAAGTAGATTCTGGAGGTTCAGCCTTCCACTTCTAGACTCTGTTACCACAAGTACTTTGGGAATTTGAGTCCTACCTGCTTTGGCATTTCAAATATTGTTACTGTCTAAATATATGTAGCTTCTTTTATTTGAAACATATTTCTTTTCTCTAATTAGATACAGTCACATGCAAGAGAAAATCAAGAAGTTCACTGGAAGCCATGGTCTGCGTAACTTTCTGTATTCTAAACAGATATAGAATTACTCTCCACTTGTCTGGTACCAATTGCTTTTCATATACTGGAATCTCTGAATGTAACTTCCATCATAAGTTTATGATACCAGATAATTGTTCAAGTGTTGAAAGAAATATAAGTCAAATCTATTTGTGTGGTATCTGTGAACTTTTCACAGCCTTTTAGATTTTGATATTTATCTCAAATCTTATATGGTTTCTCAATTAAATGGTTTTTAACTGTGGCAAGAAGAAAAAATCTTTGAGATGGTTATTTGAGATGACTGCCAAGTTGACAAGATTTCTAATATCATTGTCTACAAGCCTCAGATCATATCTGTGAAGGATTATCTTTATTGGGTTAATTGGGAAGGGAAAAGTCACACTCAAAGGAGGCAGAACCATGTTCTAGGCTGTGGTCCTGGACTACATAAAAAGGTGAAAGCTGGCTATCCCCAGCAATCATAGTTCTCTACTTCTTGTGGATATCCATGAGCTGGTGCCTCACACCCCTGCTATCAGAATGTCTCCAGTATGAGGGGCAGTCTCCTCTAACTGCAAGCCACAGCAAACTCGGTTAAATAGCTTTCGTCCGGTATTTAATCATGACAGTAAAGAACATGACGAAGTCAATCTAAACGCTCTTGCCAGACCTTTCTTTGTCCTTGTTTTCTTACAATTCTTGGTCAGAATGAGCAAAAACGGCACCATCAGGGAATAAGCATGAACGTGCTGTAATCTACCAAATTTTGACCTAATTACTTCCAAATTGGATTTGTTGTAACTCTTGAAGTAATTGAAATACCTTTTTCTGAGGCTGTCAATCCCAGAGTGGAATGCTTTTGAGGTCCCGTTTTCAAATTTGCGAGGTAAGGACGTGTGTAAAAAGATCCTGTTTCCCTGCATTTTGCTTGAGGGTGGATACTAGCTCAGCATAGACGTTATGCTTCTGCTAGTTAATTCTTGCCTATGTATAAGCAATATATATTTCCTTTGCACAGCTGGTCTATTTTGTGTCACTGTAGTAGACGTAA
Source organism: Peromyscus nudipes (assembly GCA_902168325.1). Classification (NCBI taxonomy): domain Eukaryota; kingdom Metazoa; phylum Chordata; class Mammalia; order Rodentia; family Cricetidae; genus Peromyscus; species Peromyscus nudipes. Next base: position 20,188 of record CABHPH010130219.1, read on the forward strand.
AAATGTAAGTGCTGGATCTCTGGCTGGCTAGAGAACAAATAAGTTTACTTTAGTTACTGCCATTCAAAAGAATCTTTGCCAAACTCAGACAGCTGAGTTTGTGAAAAGCCCCTGCAGACTTCTGGAACTGCATGCATTAGTGACTTGCTACAGGCTTCTCAAGACTATTAGCAGTACACAATGATCGCTTTTGAAGGATAGAGAAGTTGCATGGTATTTATGCTTAATAAGGCCACTAAAATGGGATTGAAATATTAAGCTATTTTCTGCATAAAGGGAGCTAAATAAATACTGTAGTGGAAATAATCACTGAAATAGCAGTAATCATGATTTAAAAATTCCTTCTGAAGAAGTGATGAAGTTCATTCAGGTGAAACCTTGGTAAATTTGTTATTGAGATTTGTGCAAAAATATGCTGTTACATACTGAGTCAAGGAACTAGAGGCAGGAGAATTGCGTAAATCCCTTGGAAGAGATGAAAGACATTATAAAGTAATGAGAAGCTGATCACACATTGCTCAGAATCATCATTAAGACATGAATATCAATTTGTAAGAGATTTCTTATTTCTGAAGCAAAGGGTGAACACCTTAGACATATGTATGAATCTACTGAGAAAAAGATGAAAAGATAACTTCAGAAATAAGAAAGTACTAGCATAGGAATTACAGAAAATGGACGAAGGTACCAAGGACTTGGGAAAGCATTCTTGGGAAATGAATAAACAGTCTTTAGGAAGTGCTACACCAACAACTTTAGTATCATTATGCATTATACTGTGAGAAAAGAAATGTTATTGATATCAATAATTACAAAATAATTGAGAAAACGAAGACCAAAAAATGTGAAAATTCCATCCCCTTTCCTTCAATTATCTACAAGATTTATGGGTTAAGATCTGACCAAATATATGTAAACAGTTAAAACATGTAATGTAGAAAAACATTCTCCTGCTTCAAACACTCCCCTGACGGAGCTTGCTGTTACAGTCCTGAGAAATGAATGCACCATCTAACGTCACCCATGGTTTTGCTTTTAGCAGGTTAGGTTCACTGTGTTAAATTTCAGACTACAAATATCAGACTTAAGCAATAGAAGTAAACAACTCATGTTTGAAAATTACTGGAATTTGATAAAATGCTGTGCCAGCCGACTTTCCTGAAAGAACATGAGCCATTTCTTTATTCAGTATACGTGCCTGTGAACACTGCTTCCCTATAGCCATGTGTGTGTGCTGCCGATGGTTCCAGGAAACCCATGTGACTGTTGGAAAGTATTCAATAGATGAGAGGGGAGTACTTAATCACTGAAATGTATATGAGCTTTATGTCCCCAAAGATCTGTTTGTTCATTTCTCACTGGTGAAACACATGTGGTTTTTACATAGTGGTATGAGCTTATCAATAATTTTTTTGTTTATTTTTGTTCTTTATTTGATAGTTATATAATATTTGATATCAATATCAAATATTCATACATTCTTCTCAAATTACCAAAATATTCAATCAATTATTTTGATATAAAGTAAGTATTGTTTGTTTGTTCTGTTAGGTTAAACAATTTAATGTGGGTGTTGAATTAAAATCAGAATTAGTATATGTTTATATTGTTATATAATACATATATGCGTACATTTTTGCACATGAAAACCCTATAAATTCAGACTGAGCAATTCACATTATCAGTAACTTCATGTTGTACTTTATGTCGAATAGAATCATTTTTGGTAAATTTATGATTATAAATGTTTTATTAATATGTGACCATATCAGTGGTATTTTTTTGAAATTCATGCATTTCCTAGGGTGCACATGTTTTCTCTCCTATAATCAAATTTCTAGAAGCATAATATTTGTTTGTTCATTTAATCAGCCTCTTTTCAATTGAAGAAAGTGAATATCCTATTTAGTGAATATATATATATATATATATATATATAATGGAGTGGTAATTAATGAGAAAATAATCATTATCTAAGTTATATAAATTACACCTCACTTTTACTTAAAAGTGCTCTTAGAATTAATCAAATATCTGTTTTGTTCTATACAACATGTATTTAAACATAAACAACAGAATTTACCTTCAAACACTCCATAAAATCGTCAGTGGAGGTGGTATATGAAATATTTAAATTAGTCCAGTGTGCACACTTAGCACATTTCCATTTTTCCCTGGCGAAGTTTGCTACCACAGCTTACAAGAGGCAAATGACTGTGCATTGTACACATTGGTTCATGTCTGATATTTTCTTCAGCTGCACAAATGCTGTTCAGCATAGATGTGTTTTGGACACCCTGACTTATAATGTGCTCTATCTGACTTATGAGTAACTTCCATGACCACAGAAATTAGCCCTTGTCTTTGTCCCCAAATGCCTAGAGATCATGTTGGAATATATCACATAGCAGCTTTATTCGACGTTGGAAGTTAAAACTGAATTAAAGAATTATTTTCTAATGATTTCTCTATATAAATGAATATCAAAGTTCTGACAGCTAACACGATGACAAATATGAGATATTTACACAAAAATAAAATAGCTTTCTTATACTAATGTAAGAAAGCAAATGGAGTAAATTTTCATTGCCTATTATTTAATTTCTGTCATCTGGAGATATATGTATTTATGATCTAAGTGACCTTTCTTGTGTGGCTTTTAAGCATTTGTCTTCTTTGGAAGTAATTTGGATTCCAAATTCTGACATATCATAAAAATAATAAACTCACTTATACTCTATAGCAAGACATTTTTATATTTCTGTTTAAAAGTAAATAGAAATTTTTACACTTCAATTAGACTAATAATCACATTCTGAGGTACATATTTTTCCAGTTATCTATTTTTTAAAAAGTCATAAAATGGCTTATTATATTAAATGCCACTGCATTTCCTAATTCATTTTAATTTTAAAGTATGTATAAAGTTATAAAAGCATTTTTAAAATGCAATGAATTTTCTGATTAATTTCTGATATATCATAAAAAGTCAGTGTTAAGTGAGACACTTAATAATCTACTTACCTTGTAATCACTATAAAAATAGATCATTCTAGTCCAATAATCAGTTCAACTCAGGAATTACATATACCCATGAGCATCATTCATGTATAAAATAATGGGATAAAACATTACTCCTTCAATATTTCTTAGTGGTTTGGATTTTTCTTTTTCTGTACATAAATTCTCTCAGTTTTCTTTTTTTTAAACAATTTTTCATTCTTCTGTAAATTTATGTATTTCCACTTTCATGTCTTTTGGTATTTATATCTTGACATTCAGCAGTTAGTCCATCTTTGCATGGGCTTTGGTTACACAGGCTGGAATTCTCAATTTTCTGCACCAAATTTTGTAAATATAACATGGGGAAATTATTTCAATATTATAAAATCATGCTTACTGCAAAGGTGAATAATTATAGATTATAACTCATGGTGGCTTGAAGAAAAATCAGAGAAATAATATATGTATATATATATGTATATATAAACACACATATAAATAAACACATATATAAATACATACAAATGTTACATTCTATGAACACACATATTAATATATTACTTTGCATTGAATATGTTATTATTAAATATATGTAATGAAGCATGTAGGAATTGCAGTGTGCTACATTGTTCCTTTGTCAACTTACATAATATCGAAATTAGTTCCACTGATGGTATCCAATTTATACTACCTTGTACGATATTGTAACAGCATACATTTCTAATTTAATCTTTCTAAGTTCCTCTTTAAACAAACTTATGAATATCATTTCATAGGAAAATTTCACAGAGGACAAGTGATTCCCTGTACCCCTTTGTTATTATATACTAAAGCTGATTAGAAAAATCTATGTATTTTCCTTTTGAATTGTGTTTTTTTTATTAAGGAATTTTTTTATTCATTTTACATACCAACCACAGATTCCCCTCTCTTCCCTCCTTCTGCCCCTCCAGCCTCCTCCACAACTCATCCCCCATTCCCTCCGCCAACAAGATATGGCCTCCCATGAGGAGTCAGCAGAGCCTGGTACATTCAATAGAGGAAGGTCCAAGGCCCTCCCCCTCCATTAAGGCTGTGAGAGGTGTCCCACCAAAGGTAGTGGGTTCTAAAAAGCCTGTTCATGCACCAAAGGGGATTCTGATCCTACTACCAGGGGATAATCAAGTCCAAGTAGTTACACAAACCTTTTGCAGCCCATTTACTTGTGTTTGAAATATGTGACTTGTCTTCCAACTTGTGGTCTTAAACGTCTGTCTTACAAAATTTAAAAGAATAAAGGCTCTATGATGACTATTAAGGTATTAACTGATCTGATTACTGGGGTAAGCCAGTTTAGGTACCCTCCCCACTATTGCTAGTCATCCTTGTGGGTTCCTGGGAATTTCCCAAGCACCAGGCTTCTCCCTTACTCCATAATGTCTCCCATTTTCTTGTTTTTTTTTTTTTTTGTTCTGTTTTAAAGTTCAGTTTATTGTAGACATTTTGCAGGCTCTTTGGTCATAACTTAGTGAAGATTTTGATTAAATGAGTTTAATTGTCCATTTCTATGTCAAAGTTGTATCTAAGGAATGGCTAATTTTAATGTTAGAATAAACTGAAGTTGATTAAAAATATTAAAGGCAAACTGGCTCAAGTCTAAGTCTGTTTTGTTCAGTATCGCCAATGAGAAGCATCTTAAAGGCTAACATCTAACTAACAGTTGCAGCTCATGTCTAGTTGGAAGAGGTTTGGATGGATTGGAGTGGGCATGTTTGTAGTTAGATAATCTTGTACTGCTGGTCTGGAAACATGTCCAAATTATTCACGGCAGTCATGACCAGGCCTCTACTTGCTATTATTTCCACAGTTAGAATTAGCTGTTCTTTTTACTTGATGTATCCAAAGCATACCACTGAGCATTTATTGGTAGTCATTACTAAGTCAGACTTGTGTTCTTAATATCACAAAGTCTTATCAAAGCTGAACTATCAACCCAAACTCTGCTCTAAACCTGGTATTTGATGGTCAGAAGCAGGTAGCTTGCCAGAAGAGCAGCTCTGAGTGATGACAAAAGCTTTGTCTGTGATGGCCTTGCCACATTCCCCAGAGTCACTCTCCCCTTCATTGTATCCCATTTCCATCGCCATATCCGTCCCTGAAGGCCATCACAAGCACTGATATTTATTTTCTAAAGCAATGCCTTGATCTCACTTGGCATGTACTGCCTGTCATACCCATGTCTCTTTCTTTAACTTCTCACTACAACTTTTAGAAACTGGAATTAAAGGAACCTGCAGTGGATCATATATAAATGACAATTGAGTACTCTTACTAGTTCCAGCTTTCAAAGTAGATAGAAACCTACAGGTTTCAAATGCATAAATTACTGGTGGTGGTGACACTTGTTCACGTATGTTTGTATAGTATTTATCAACTAAATAGTAGTAGAAATATCTAACTCCTTTAGTACCGTGCCCTTAAATCTGTCACTACATCTCCACCATTTGATAAGCAATAGGACACTGCCTAATATGCAAAGGGCCAACATAAATGCCATTTCTTGTTAAAGATGTCTGTAGAGTTGGCAGTTAATGCTTAAGTTTGTCAAATAGGCCTTCCAAACTTATTCTTGTAAAATATACACAAAATAAATGGATCTACATAAACAAAAAAATCTAAGTGTAGAATCCCCATGTTATGTACTGAAATGCCATAATGACATCCATTATTATGTATAACTAGCATACACTAATAAAAATGGATAAATACTTAAGAAATTGAAAGAGGTGATGTTATTTACAAATAGTGTGGTGTTTTGAATTATTATTGAATTGTACAACAGTGTGAAAATGAGTAAATGTGATGTATGCAGTGTGTTCTGAGATTCTGCTGAATGTAGGTTTTAATTCTATTTCAAATAATACAAAGACACTGAATGTCTGTAAACAAAAAAATCTAAGTGTAAAGTCCCATGTTATGTACTAAGATGCCACAATGAAGTGGACGTATTGCTAAAAGCATATTTACATATCTTATCTATGGACTAAAGTAGTTCTTTACTGTTTTACTAGGTTGACTTGAGAAAGCACTAAGGGCAATAACCTAGACATAGACTCACTGCATGAGTAGCACAAAAACTGTAAATTTATTAAGGGAGGGACACACCAAAGTCAAATTGTTTTCAATGGAAGAGGAGCATTTAAAATTATATAGATCTTTATTCTGAACTCTATAAAAACCCACACTCCCATGCATATACCTACAAAGACACATTACACCTGTGCATAATTAAAACAATGAAAAGGAAAAGGCTTAAAATAAGTTGCAAGGTCTTTTTTTTAACATTGAAATGTATTTTTAAGGCATCAAAGAAAGAAGAAATACACAGAAAATGGTGTATAAAATTTGTTGCAACTGTATAGTGAATGATTAATGAAAGACAGGCAGAACAGTGAACAGAAGTAGCAAAATCTATGTTGTTATACCTAAAATGGTATTCATAACAGACATGAGCTAGGCAGTGAATAAATACAAGATTGTTAGATAGAAAACAAATGCTAGAGAGGTAACATTTGATAGTAAAGTGAAAGGTATATGGTAAAGTATGGACAGCTAATATGTGATAGATAATGGGTAGATGACAGATAAGCAGGTTGACAGACGACAGAAGATGGATAAAGCTGACAGTAGCAGGTGGCGTATCACCATAATTACAAAAGTATCATTTTCTTCTGTAAACAACTTATTAAATCTTAGCCTTGTACAACCTATTATTTAATGCATTTCCATTTTCAATTCCTTCTTTAGGGATTTATGTGTGTTTTCAAAGTTTTGATTTCACATGAGTTCACAGAAATACCTTCTAGTTTGCTTCTTCTCCTTTTAAATTTCCATGAACAATTTTTATTCTTCACATAGCATGCTTAATCACTACAAAGATCACTTTAATTTACACATCTACAAACAGAAGAGTCATTCACTCTTCAACAATTCCCAATATGATCATGAACCCTTAACTAAATATCCAAATACAAGATGATCACTGAGTGATCTTATAATAAAGATTTTCTTAAGTGCAATGACAGTAATGAGATGGTCAATGAAGACCATTGTTTTCTTTAATTCTGCCCCAGGAAGAATCACCAGGAGAGCTTGTTAAAGCCAAGATTCCTAGACCCAATGGCTCACAATTGTAACTCAGCTGTGTTATTACATTTTTAATAAGTTCCCAGATGATGTGTTTAGACGGCAAACCTTTCTCTGTATATTCATGAGAGAGGTGCAAATCAGTGCCTTATATACGATTCTCTTGCTTTGTATCACTCACTGATGTTAAATTGTAAAAGATCCAATGATTCTGAGTTGAAAGGTGATTTATGAGTTTCAACCCATGGTATACTAAAAAACTTAAGACCAACCCTTTTTCTGAGAGCCATGAATATCCTGTGATATATGTATATATCACATATATATATTTATGTGCGTGTGATATGTATATATAAAGATATTTACTTTCAAAATGAATATGGAAAATAATTTATAAAGAGATTGCATACATTTTAAAAATTCATATATTTAATAACAGATATAAGATTTTCTACATTACATGCTCTTAGCTATTTATTTATAGTGTTATTCAATTTTGCATAGTAGTTACTCAAGTATACAATATTTAAACTCCATACTGATATTGTAATACAAGTTAATAGATAATTTTTTGCAAAACTAGAAACAATTTTTTAGAATGTTTCAAACTCTTATGACATTGATGAAACATTGAATTTGCCCTTTCAGTCTTCACAACTGGAAAAATGTAAATTTTCATGACTTTTGGCCCTTGTTGCTAATTAGATGAGATGGTTCTGCAGAAGCAGCAGAAGCTGCTCAGTAAGACCTGTGCCACTGATGATGTCCGCATTGAATTTAGGCTACCCAATAATACTTTCTGGAATTTCTGGTAAGAGTGTATCCAAAATAGAACTGTAGTTTCAAACTCCCAAATTATAAGTACTGCCTTTGTAATAATAGATACAGCAGAAAATTATTAATCACCAAATTCCATATATCACATGGAAAAGAGGTTGGAATGACAGAGTAAGCCAGTTTTAGAAGGGACATTAGATACTGTTGGTAAGGACTTGCATGTCCATGAGAAAAACACTGATAGCTGGAAAAAATGCATAGAGTAACAAAATACTTTATTGAAACATTGAAGGTGATTAATAGAGAATCCAGATGATAGGTATACAGGTATTCCACTAGACTCTTCTCAAAGACAACAGAGTTCCTTTTGTGTGGTAGTGACACACGTATCTGAAAGAATCCTTTAGAGGAGTTAGTTCCAGAAGGTCACTTCATCATTATGGCCCCCTGCAATCCAGGTACAGGGGGATGTTCAGCCAGAATAGGTAGTTTGTAGGAGTGTGAATAAAAGAGGACTCTTCACTGTGTGCCTGACAAGAAGCAGAGAAGAACCCAGGGAGGGACCAGGTACAATATATTGAGACCTACATCCTTCAGCTCAAAAACTTGAAGCATCCAGACCTCCCCCAAGTAGTGCTACCAACTGGGACCAATCTTCAACACATTAGAAGGTTTAAGAGGTACTTCGTATCAAAGTATAATGAGGTTATAAGGCTATGTTCAACTACTAAGCATCATTTTGGGAAAACATGGTTTTAAGGATCTTGGCAAGAAATAAATAACACTTAGACAAATACTATAATCAGAGCATAAAGATTTAGCCTAAAGGCAAAGAAGTTGAGGATGGTCCAAAATCCTGTGTTGAATGTAGGGATTGAATACTGTATCACAGAACATCTCAGAGATATGATCGTAAATGTGAAGACCAGCTCTTTCAAGCAATAAACCTCCTGAAACTCTTAAACAGGTCATGTCCTCATAGATTTTTCAGGGGTTCTAAGGTATAAAAGAGCTTTTAAAAAATCAATTGGGTTTGATTTTGTCTTGTGGAGTACATTGTAATTTGATATAAGAGGCTGCCAGACTTTTAAAGAAATTATATTAAATTGCGTGGAAAAAAATGTCAAAACCTGTTTTTGTTAAAGAGGTTTTTGTACCCATCACAAGCTACACATAGGATGGTAAGATGCACACTGGGTGAGAAAAGAAGGGAGGATATAGAGGATGAAATAAAGAAAGAACACAGGTCACTGGGCTAGATCTGCAGTGAATCATCCCTGGGCAATGAAGCTGGGCTAATGAGGGAACTGTCACCGTATTCTGGGCAGGAGTGCCAAGCTGCTGGGCACAGAGGACACAGGCAAGTTTCTTTCTCCTTTCTGGAGACCCGTGTGCTTCTTGACTTCAACTGAATGTTTTGTTTCCAAATCTTACAATGTACAACTTCTTATCAGTTTCTCCTATGATTGTTGTCGTTTTATCAATTAAAAATGCTGTTTTTCAGAGTAGTTCAGTTATTCACAACTTTCATGTAGTTGTGGTTTTATTAGTAGAAAATAATGGAAGCAGATGCAGAGATCCACAGCCAAGCACCAGGCCGAGCTGCAAGAGTCCAGCTGAAGAGAGAGAGGAGGGATTCTATGAGCAACAGGCATCAAGATCATGATGGGAAAACCTACAGAGACAACCAAACCAAACTAGTGGGAACTCATGAAATTTAGACCAACAGCTGTGGAGCTTCCATGGGACTGGACTAGGCCCTCTGCATAAGTGAGACAGTTGCGTAGCTTGATCTGCTTAAGGAGCTCCCTGGCAGTGGGATCAAGATTCATGTCTGGTGCATGAGCAGGCTTTCCGGAGCCCACTGACCAAAGTGGGACACCTTACAAAGCCTTGTCGCAGTGGGAGGGGCTTGGACCTGCCTCAACAGAATGTACCAGGCCCTGCTGACTCCCCATGGGAGGCCTTGCCTTGGAGGAAGCAGGAATCGGGGATGGGTTGGGGGGAAGGCTGAGGGGTGAGAGGAGGAAGGGGAGGGAGATCTGTGATTGGTATGTAAAATGAATAGAAAACTTCTTAATACTAAAAAATTTTAAAATAAATAATTAATTTAAAATGTAAAAAAAGTGACAAAAATACAAATATTTTTAAACTTGTAACTTATAAAGAAGCCTCTTGTTAAAATTCACCAGTTTTGCCATTGTTGATATGTGGGAGCATAGGACTCATTGACAAGTGCTCTGTTACTTGAAAATGAAGTTTCTCTGTAGTATGTTTGTATGACTTAATTTAGAGTTAGGTAAATTTACCTAAATGTGCAGCTTTAAAATTTACTTTTCATACTTGATTAGTGTTTATTTTTAAAACTGATAAATCATTTGCAAGAATTAAAATCAATCAAGAGTTATGCATTAAAGAAATCATGTCTCAACACAATTTTAGTTTTCTAGAAAGACAGTTTCAACACACTCAGAACTGCTGTGGATATCGTTCTGTATAAAATAAAACACTGATTGGCCAGTAGCCAGGCAGGAAGTATAGGCAGGACAAGGAGAGAGGAGAATTCTGGGAAGTGGAAGGCTGAGTCGGAGAGAGACTGCCAGCCGCCACCATGACAAGCAGCATGTGAAGATGCTGGTAAGCCATGAGCCATGTGGCAAGTTATAGATTTATAGAAATGGGTTAATTTAAGATATAAGAACAGTTAGCAAGAAGTCTGCCACGGCCATACAGTTTATACAGTTTATACAGTAAACAATATAAGTCTCTGTGTTTACTTGGTTGGGTCTGAGCGGCTGTGGGACTGGTGGGTGAGAGAGATTTGTCCTAACTGTGGGCCAGGCAGGAAAACTCTAGCTACACAGAACCATGAAAAACACAATTCCAGCAGCTTTATCTCCTTTAAATAGATAATCTAACAGTACTTTATACACTTACTCACAGATAATTCTCAGAAACACAAATATATTATTTTTGAGTATATACACATAAAGTGATTTATTAAATTTGAAATATCTATTCTATCTTTGTGTTTAGAAATGTATTCCTCATGTAAGGTGGGTGAACATAGAGTTACATAAGTAAATGTTATGATTTATCAGGTACTATCACTACAAGAATCTAAAATCATGTTAATGAGAATATCACACTGTCATATCTAATCCTGTAAAGAACTGAGACTTCAGTCTGAGACAAAATGACACACAGAACACAAAGACATAGAAAACAGACACATACATAAACATGCAGACACACATGCACCCATGATAGACACAGACACACACAGACATTTGATTTAACAAATGCATTAAGAACCTTACAAACATTACTGATAATTTATGCTGACTCATTAATATGCATATTTCCTATATTAAAAGTGTAACTAAATAATTCAAAACGTTTTGTTCACTTAAAAGTGACAAAATTAAATTCATTACATACTAACATAAACATATTTTTAGTAAAAACAACTACATTTTCCAAAAGCAAAACAAAAGTCAAGCAGAGAGATAAAATCGCACTCCATTTTTCACAGTTCATTTAAACATACATTAAAGTTAACTACGACTGCATAGATCTACTGTAAATGGTATCTGTGAGCATTAATTTTACTTGATGTATATGAGAAAGGGAAGAGTGTCATAATAATCTCCAAGTAGTTTCAGATATTATTTTCAGCACGACACCAAAACCGAAGTATTTTCTAAAAGTGTAATTATAATGAATCTAAAAACATAATGAGTTTTTATACTTTTAATTTAAGTTTTCTGTTTAATTTCTAGTGCTCCTTATGCTTTTCTATAATCAGGTGTCTGTTATTTTCAATATATCACTTGATGGAGTTATAAGTATATTTTAAATTTTTCACATTCATTATATAATATGAAATATTTTTAGTATCAGTACATTCTTAAAAAATGGATTAAAAATGAAATAATGAAAGTAATTCCATTGTAAGTGTCAATATAAATTATAAAAGTACAAGACAATGTCATAAATCCTTTAAAAACTGAAGTGAGCACAAATTATTGAAAAGATGTACCAGGATTTTAAAATTTAAAATGTATTATTATGGGGCTAGTGATATGGCTCAACAGTTAAGAGCTGCTCTTCTAGCCGACCACAGTTTGACCACAATGAAGTATAATATTTCTCCTGCATGGTTTATACCACAGAATGATGATTGGTCAGAAAATAACAACTTCCCTGGTTTGGAACTTTTTCATTTCTTTTTTCTTTCTTTCTTTCTTTTTTTAACTTTTAACACACATGACATGAATACCAAATGGGGAAGGACAGACAGCCTCTTCAGTATATGTCACTGGGAAAATGGAATTTCCCAACATATACACACACACACATACATGCCAAAACCAAAAAACAAACAAACAAAAAAAGACCCTACACCCTTGCAGCACACCTGAATTGAAATGTGTTACAAGTACCATGGAAAGCCCAGAACAATCAAGTTACCCAAAGAAAATGCAGGGGAAGTTGCTGTAACACAAGTAACATGAATGATATTTGGGGATTAAGCACCAGAATATAAGCAAACAAAGCAACCCAGACAAATAACCATACAGAATAATTCACAACAGCAAAGAAATAAAGTAAAGAAATTATATACAGAATGGAAACATATTATTTATCAATTTGATAAATTTCAATCGACTCATTAGCAAAAACACAAACTGATGAAAATGTATACTCTGATTTCTCAAAAAGCAGTAAAACATGATAAGCAAATATATAAAATTATGCTTAACATTACAGATTTTTTATCTAAATGCAAATCAAAACCATAATGAAACATCACATTATTACTTAATAGAAATAGCCAATATGAAAAAGACAAATGATTGCAATTATCATTGAGGAAATGGAGAACAGAGGCATGTACACACATTACAGACATAATACAGATCTTAAGAAAAACATCATAATATTTTGCCTAAAATATAAAAAATGAACTAATATATGATTCAGCAATCCAACTTCTGGGCATGGAACCAATGATATAAAACCAACAGGGCAAGGGGATCCCCAAGTCTGTTCCAGAATGAATTACATTTACAATTGCCAGACTAAGAAATAAGACTATATGGAAGAGCTGTCCCCATTACTCATCAGTCTTATGGCAGCATGAGCAGGGGAGAGATGACCTCTCTCTGCACACATCAATGCCTGAGACAGGTGCAAGAGCTGGCCCTGAGGTCATAAGAGCAGGAGAGCTGACCCGGCCCCTCATCTGCTGCAGCACTCAGTACAGTGGCCCCAACATCTCACCTGGTTAATATGGTAGAGCTGGCCTTGAAGGTGTATGTGTGGGAGAACTGATCCTCAGGACATGAAAGCAGAACCGGCCCTGCCCATTGCTCATCTATGGAAGGGGTGAACTAGCCAGGGAAAAGCTGAAGAGCTCACCCTGGTGGTAAAGATGGGGAAGCTGGTGGGCTGACCAACAATGCAACTACTCAGACCCAGAACCAGGGTTATATGTTGGCCTCCCCAACATCCATCCCATCTGAGATCTACTGGAGCACAGTGTGTGTGTGTGTGTGTGTGTGTGTGTGTGTGTGTGTGTGTGTGTGTCCTGCGGACCCAGGGATGCAGGATCTCCATGACACAGGGCAGCAAACAGGATGTTTAGGAAGAAGCCCACTGAGGGTCCAGCCTTGACCATTGACAGTGTAGCAGAGACTGGGCCCTCAAATCAAACCAATGACTCTTTGTGATGGATGTCTGCACATAAAAATGTATGGATAAAAAGATTTACTGCAGTTTGCTTCCCCACAGAGCTTCTTCCTGTGCGACTTGTGTTTTTATTGCTTTCCTGTTCTGCCTTCTCATTGGCTCTAAGCCCAGCCACATGACTTCCTTGTCACTGCCTTTCTATACAGACCTCCAGGTCTCTATGGTTGGTACTAGGGTTAAAGGTTCGTGTCACCATGCTAGGCTGTGTCCTTGACCACACAGAGACTCTGCCTGCTATGTGATCGGATTAAGGGCGTGTGCTAGCAACGTCTGACTCCGCTTATGGCTGGCTTTGACCTCTGATCTCCAGGCAACTTTATTTATTAACATACAAATAAAATCACATTTCAGCACAAATAAAATATCACCATAAGTGAACAAAAATATTCCAAAATATGAATATAAAATTCAAAATATTTTTAATTTAATTTTGCAATCTAGTTACAGTCAAATTTACTAGACAACAGGAGAAATTTCTTCATTCAAAAAGTTGTGGCTTTAGCATTTATGTCTCCTAAGAGAGAAGAAAGCCAGTTGATAAAACTTATATTGTCTTTATAAGTATCTAGAAACTTTCAACAAAGTATGCTCCTTTACTAAGGTCTCTTTAAAAGATATACATAGAAAAAAATCCAACAACAGCAATAATAACAAAAAAAACAGATTAAAATTTTTTTATTTGTTTATTTTTAAAATGTCTGTTTTCTTCTTTTTTAAATTTATTCTTCCCTCATACAATACACCCCGATTACAATCTTCTTCCCTCCCTCTACTCCTCCAATTTCCCTTCACCTCTCTCCCCCAGATCCACTTCTCCTCTGCTTGCCTCCAAAAAAAGAACAGGTCTCCATGGGATATCAACTAAACACACAGCATAACAAGTTACAATACAACTAAACACAAATCTTCATATGAAGACTGGATGCGGCAACCCAGTAGGCAGGAGAGGGTCCCAAGAGCAGGCAGATGAGTCAGACAGCCCCACCTCCACTAGGAGTTCCACAAAAACCAACAAGCTAACAACCATAACATATATACAGAGGACCTGGAACAGACCAATGTGGCCTCCGTAGTTGCTGGCTCTGCTCCCTATGAGCCCCTACTATCCCTGCTTAGTTGATTCTGTGGGCTATGTTCTCCTGTGTTCTCCACCCCTCTAGTTTCCACAATTCTTCTTCCCTTTTCTCCTTTGGGTTCTCAAGCTCCGAAGGGAGGGAACAAATAGAGATCTCCAAATTGGTCTCTCTTTCAGGCTAATGTTTGCCTGTGGGTCTCTGCATCTACTTCCAACAGAGGAAGCCTCTGATGCTAATTAGGCTAGGCACCGATATATGAGTGTAGCAGAATCATTATAGTTAGTTAGAGTATAGTTAGGAATCATTTCACTGATTTTTTTTTCTACCACAGGTCTCTGGGCTATCCAGTGTCCAGTTCCTAGTAATCCAGGCAGTGTCTGGCATGGGCTGCCTCTCCTGGAGTTGACTCCAAATTAGTCATTTGTTGGCCACTCCCACAAATCTTTGTTTTCTTAAGAGAGAACGAGTGGAGCTGGAAAGCTGGTGAACTGGAGAGGATCCAGGAGGAGGTGAGGTAGAGGAAACCGTGATCAGAATATATTGTGTGAAAAAAAGTTAAACTTATAAAAATAAAACAATGGAAATGTAAACATTGAGGGGGAAAAACTAGAATGTGTGATGCAGCAGAGAGAACAAAGTTAGTTGTGTGAGTAAGCAACGTATTTTTTCTTTTGACCATCCCCATTTGAAGCGACACACAATTCAGCTACTGCATTACCTAACACGAACAACAAAAGAGGAAAAGCTGTCGTGCCATGGGTGTGCCCGGGGATGAAAGGCGTGACATGTCCAGAGTTCGCTGCCGTTATCCACTAAGTAATGAGGATGTGCAGAGAGGAAAGTCTGTGGGGATTCAAGGGACTCCGGGGAAAGGATAAAGAATGGACATGGATCATCATCTCTTAAAACTTTCTCCTTAACACAAAGGAATTCTGAAAGAAAATTCTCTCCTGGAGAGATACTAATACTGTTTATGTGTCCTTTAGCTTAACATTTCACTCAGCGCCGAAAGCTGAGGGGGGGTGGGGTGACCCTCATGGTAACTGAAAATAAAACCATAAAATTCTGACTCAAAGTCAGCAGTAGAAAGCAGTTTAAATTCAAGAAACAATTACAGATGAACTTCCACTTGGCTTTAAGACTATACTCAAATACATTGATAATTCCATAATTATATATAGTTTATGTAGATTTTAGCTAAGCAAACTGAGATATACTTGATGCATTTTCTTTGCAATGAAAAGTATTTTTTGAATATTAAAAGACTAAGTAAAATAATTTTATGACATTTCAAAAAAAACAAATGCTTTCAAGTAATAACATAAAATGCTGGTGTTATAGGTGTTGCCCTTAATCACCGTGTCTGAGGCCCCCAATCACCTTTTAAAGATGGATCTCAATGAACAAACTTAGCAATAATATAGCACAGTGGAATAATAAGTCTGTTAAACAGGAATAACAAAGAACACTTGCATTCAGATTTCAGTATTGAAATTAGGTATTTTTTCAGGGTTTTTGTTTTTGATTTTTACCTAAATTGAAAAAGACTCAGCTCAGCTTGTCTTTCTGTAGAATGAAGATAATAGCATTTGTTAAAATAACAAATGATCTCAAGAAGAAAAAAACTTGATTATGCATCAAGTAACTCAATAACTTTAAAGAAATAGACGAATAACCAAAAGAATACATCCAATCTGACTAACTCAGAAAGATACATCAAATTTGAACAGATCTACAATTAATAAACAGATTGGCTCAATAAGCAAAACCCCCCAAGAAAATCCTGTAGGTACTATGTTTTACTGATGAGTTCTACTCCATATTAAAAGAAAATTAATTTCAATTTTTTGAAAGTCAACTAAAAAATAAGATATGCAGAAACAAGAAAGTACAGAAATTTTATGACATAAATATCTTCAAATTCAAACTAAAAAAAAGACACTACCAGAAAAGAAATATTCTGTATCATAATCATGGTTCATACAGTTCTAACAATCTTGAATAAAAATGAGCCATAAAAATCCAACACATTATAAGGATCAAATATCCATGATTCACTGAAATACATCCTTGTCATCATAGCATGCAATTGTATGTCAGTGTGTCGAAAGCGATTAACAGAGACTCAGCATGGCCACTCAAACAGGGAGTCCCAGCACTGGAGAGGAAGAAGCCAAGAAGATCTTAAGATCAAGCAAAATCAGAGCAATATAGTGAGAATCTGCCTCAGAACTTCCAACAAATAAATAAATAAAACGAAGACTACAGATTGTATGCTTATTTCACTAGAAACTATTTAGACAAATTAGTAAGCTTTAATAATGGAAGACTGAGATAAACTAGGATTAGAGAGAAATCATTCGGATAGAAACTTATGTGAAAAGCTACTAGCGCTCAATGACGAAAGCATGAAGGCTCACCAATTCTATTTCATAGCACCAAAGTTCTATCCAGTACATTACAAAAGGAAAAAATGAAGTAAAACAGGATATCCAAAGACAAATTAGTTGTTTGGAAAATGATCTTAATCTTGATAAGCCTGAATTATGTACAGAATATTATTAGAACTAATACATTAAATTAAGTTACAGGATCAAAATCCTAATATATGAAATAAATTTTAATTCTAAACAACATAATATCAAAAATAAATTAAAAAAAGAATAGCACTTATAACAGAAAAAAAAATAGGAGTTAGATTAAGAGTATATTGCCTGAAACTTTTGATGAAAAACAAAGGAAAAGACAAGATGAAGAATAAATTAAATTAAGCAATTAAAAATATTTTGCACTGGAAATTAACAGTTGAAAAACAAAAAAGAGAAAAAATGCAAAGATATTCACAGTGGTGGGTTAGAAGACTTATGACTGCTAAATGTGCACACTGCCAAGGACTATATTCATATTTAGTGCAAATCCTACTCAAATGGATTTTATGGAAATAGAAATTAAAAACCACATAAAATTCACATGTAACCACAACAGACCTCAGACATCCAAAACAATTTTAAGAATGATAAACAAAATTGGGACTGTCACAATTCTTCATTTTAAAACATATTCCCAAACTACTAGAGCAGCCTGAACTTGGCATGCAGAACAACATATATACCACCGAGACAGAAGAGCGTGCTCAGAAATCAGGAATATATAATCAACTGCAACCAGGTAAGACTGCCAAGAGTGCACAGGGAGGAGTGGGTTATCAAATGGCGTTGAGAAAGCCCGGTGTGAGCATATAAAACAGACACATTCAACCATTGTCTTGTGCCGTGCTTTTAATTCAACTGAAACTGAAGACTGAAGCTGAAGACCCAAACCTGAAAATCCCCTAAAAAGAATCATAAAATCCTTTATGGCATCGGCCTTGGAAATGATTTCTTGGATATGACACAAAACTCACAGGAAACAAACACAAAAATAAGCGAGAGTATATCATAGATTGTTCACAGCAAAGGTAGCAACTGACAGGCATAACAGTCTGTGGAGCAAGAAAAAAATATTTGTAGATCATCCTCTTCTGTGGTGTTAAATTTTTATAAATGTATGGGTATGTTGTTATGTATATTCTATCACTTGATTTTATTGTTACTAATGATAATGCAAAGTGAAAAACAGAGGGGAAATTGGAATTATTTTTCCTCAACAAATCATGCAAATGGACCACAGATTCAAAGAAGTGTGTCTACAGTTAATAATACTGAATTTTGTAATTATATTTCCTATTTGATGGTTACTAGAATGTGAAAGACTATTCTTGAAATAGAAAGCATTCAATATTTTTGTAAGCATGGTTTTATTTTTTAAATTAAAATATAGTTCCATCATTTCTCTCTCTCCTTTCCCCCCTCCAATTTTCCCACACATCCCATACTTTGGCATCTTTTTCTTTAGTGGTTGTTACATGTGCGTATATAAACACACATGCACATAAATACACATGTATATGTATGCTTATATATCCCAAAATATATAAATACAACACATTCAGTCTGTATACTGTTACTTGTATGTATTTGATTTCAGATATGACCACTCACTCAGTATTAGATAGTTATTTAGGGATTCTTCCCTGGGCAAGACTACTTCTACTCTGAGCATTCTGTAGTTGTTTGTAGCTCTTAGTGTAGTGTTGAAATTTGATGACCTATCCTCCATTCCATGTAGGCATCTTTACATTTGGGTCATCCTTGTCCAGGTCTTATTTAGGCTATCGTATTTGTAAGACTTTGTAGCCTTTCTGATTTTTCTGGGATGTGAAATCTCACAGCAAACTTCTTATTCCTCTGGCTGTTACCATCTCTCTACCTCCTTTTCCACATGATTTCTGAACATGTGTTTGGAGGCTGTTTTGTAGATGTATCAATATGCACTGGGAATTAGTGTCATCTCTCTACATTTTGATTGGTTACAGTTTTCTGTAATTGTCTTGGTTCTGTTGCAAGGAGATAATTCTTTGATGATGGGTTAGACTTATCTGGAGTTACGTGGCTAAATACTGGCATGACACAATAGACCCGATGATGCTCTATTGGCAGGTACACCTTGATGGTACCCACTGGCTATCTAATTGAACTAAGGCCTGTTCAACAAGAAAGAAAACACTCCTAATACTGGAAACCTAGACAGCTACTAGGAGCAATTGAAATCTTTGCTCTTGGAGGAAAAGCAACAACTAACCCTTTACTAGACCACCATAATTCCTAACCACATTCTAGATATTTATCCATTCTATCTTTTTAAATCTCAGTGTCTGAAAGACTGCTTGAGAGTAGGAAGTATCTGAAAACACTTTTGTTGAATTTATTTATGAAATTAAACTCAATTCCTATATTATAAGGATATTAGAACTAAACAAACAAACCAACACAAGCAACTCCAAGTTCTATAAAACTTTTAAATAAAACAAATATTAGAACGTACATGATCAGAGCAGCATTGCGTAGTAAATCCCTGCTAGAGACCTTTGCATCTTACTAGGAAGCTGGTTAAGATTCAAGACTGCCCCTTAGAAGTCAGGAAGAAAACAACACAAAAATTCAATGAACTTCCTAAGATTGACTAAATGTGCTAGTTTCCTCTCTGTCTAGGGTTATATAAGTAGTCAAGATGAAAAAATAATAATAATCTTACCCTGAACTGCATGGAAGAGTATTAACCAGTTGCCAAAACACCCCAAATATCTGGAGAAGGCATAGACCAGCAGAGCTGCCTAGGAGACACACTCTCCACCTTATTGAGCTGTCTTTCCCAAACTACTTCTGAAATCGTGTGTCTAAATACAAATCATGCTGCAAGCAATAATGTACATCAAAGAGTCAGTTAAAATCTATGTCATCAGTGTTCAATATTTAATTGGCATATAAAAACAGCTAATATATTTTAAAATTTTATATAAAAACATAGTATCTTCATGAATTTTAAGATAATTTTGCATTTTTTGTTTAATTGAAAATCACTTTTCTCCCACAATCTCCTGAGTGTCTCCCTTTCCTTGCACTCCTCCCAGCTCCTCCCCACCCCCTCTACCATCTGGGCTCCCTTTCCTTCTCTCATTAGAAAACCAGCAGACCTCTAAGGGATAGAGATAAAATCAAATACAATAAACAAAACCAAAAAACCTAACACACTGCAACTGGAAAAAAACACACAGAAGGAAAAAGGTCCAAAAGAAGGCACAAGAAACAAGACCCACTCGTTTGTACACTCAGAAATTCCAATAAAAAATACTAAACAGGAAGTTATAATATGTACAGAGAAACTTGTTCAGACCTGTGAAGGCCCTGTGCATGTTGCCTCAGTCTCTGTGAGTTCTTATGAGATTTGGTCATGTTGATTAGGGGCCTTGTTTTCTTGGTGTCTTCCATACCCCTTGGCTCTTACACTATTTGTGCCTCTTCTTCCACCGGGATTCTTAACCCCCGAGGGAAGGTGTTTGATCAAGATATCCACTTTAAGTGTTCCAAGGTCTCTCTTTTCTGCATAATTTCTGACCGTGAGTCTCTTTATTTATTTCCACCTACTGCAGTACAATGCTTCTTGGGTGATGGATGAGCAAGGTACCGCCACTCAAGCAGTGTCAGGGATGGGTTTTCTCTCGTAAAGTGGGCCTTGAGTCAAATCAGATATTGGTTGGTTACCCCCAGCTTTGTGCCCCTATTGCACTAGCTTATCTTGCAGGCAGGATATCATTGATGATCCAAGGGCTTGTGGCTGAATTGGTGTCAGGTTTCTTTTTCAGTAGCGGGCAGGGTACCTTCCTGTGCCACCGATGTTACGATGTGAGGATGAGAGCTCTATGGAGGCATCAGCTTGTCTTCTCCACATTCAGTGAGTTGTGCAGGTGTTGTCTTCACCAAAGGGGCCCGAACATCACGTGTGGAGAGCAACCCATATGCAGTGACAGCCTGGGTTACTTGGGAGTTCCCATGGAACCCCTTTGGCTAAAAACTCAATTAGAGGTAATCCATTCCTGGAACTGGAAGCTTCATTTGTTGACAAGAGATGGCCAACTGGGGCTCTGCCTCTCCCGATTATTTGGCAATTTGTTGAACTGCCTTCATATATATATATATGAAGCCTATGTATAGGAAGCATCTACTATACTAGGGTTCCAAACTAGCCCTCACATGGCCCTTACTTTGAGCTGTCTCTCCCTATATTTCCTCCCTTGTCCCACCCTTCCCTCCCAAACCCCAACTGGATTGCCCCATTTCAACCACTCCAGCCATCCCTAAGTATTTTATTTCCCTTACCTCACAAGATTTATCAGCAGCCCTCCCTGATGAGTCCATGTCTATATTCCTAACGTAACTGCTGTGGTTCTGCGGCTTTATCCTCACTGACTTAACAGCTCATATCCACATATAAACATATACATGCCATATTTCTTTTGCGGTATCTTAAATTTCATATTTATCTAAGTTACCCTATTTGTTGAGATTGTAACAGTTAGAAATACCTTCTGTCTTCCAATCTCACTGTTGCCAATAATTACAAAGCCAGATTTCCACTCAGAGATGAAAGATTGGTTTGGGTAGTATAACTAGGAGAATTTGGATGATAATAATAATGTAAATCCAAATAAGTTCATTATTCACATACAATACTTTTACCAGATGCAAGGAATATTCTTACCTAATTTCAAATAATCTACATGTGAAATTTTCATGTTTTCCCATTCCTAGGTATTTTAAATAGGACATGGAACTTATTCTTTCTTTTCTCACTACTTTATCTCCCTTTCCCCAGACATGCCCTTCCCCAGACATGCCCTTCCCCAGACATGCCCTTCCCCTTCCTCTTTTGCCTCCAGATCCTATTCTGCCTATTATTCATCCCTCTTACTCTCCAATTAAATCCCTGAACTCATGTGTGCCTTCAACCTGAGCCTCCTTAGTTGCTAGGATTATAAGCATATGTTTTCAATGCAATACCAATCATTAAAACAAAATATCTATTAACAGCATGAAAATTTTAAATCCAAAGTGGGATTATCTAATAAATAATTGATATTCATTTCTAGGCAAGCAATTTATAGCCTATGGGAAAAATAATTTTCAATATCTTAAAATAAATTAAGTACCATATTTTGTTTATAAATTATTGGCACCATGACATATAAAACAATACTGTGTGCACAGATAAAGCATAATTTAATAATAGCATACTGACTTAGAGAGCTGTCATTACTTGAGACCATTAGAATTACCACAAAATTCTGTAATGTTTTACCTTTATTTGTATATACCATACATGCATGGAAAAATAAAGTATTAAATACTGCATATTTTAATGAAACATTCTTTAACTTATTATTCCTGAGTGGTACCAGGCTTAAATGAAACTTCTGTTTCTAAAGATTTGCAAAATGTCCACATATATTACATAATTTTCATATTGTAAATGACCAGAGCATTCTGTGCATATTTCCATTCTCTATCTACACCATGATGTAGTATTCTAATAAATCATTCCTGGGACAGCAATATGATGATATCGCACACTAATGCATCATCCAAACTACTGTGATAAAAACCACCTTTGCAATGATACATTGGTCCAAATTATAATTATACATCTGGGATATTATTACCCCAAAATTAAGATTAAAACTAAAGAACTAATTGGAGAGACACTGGAGAAAAGGAGATATAATTCATCCACAATCACTTATGTAAACAAAGACAGAACTGAACTAAAATTGTATGAAGAGTTATTGAAAAAACAATTCTATTTTTTTCTTTCATTTTGCTGAATAAGGAGAATACAAAAACATGGTCACTGAGAATATATCTGAATGATGCAAAATTTCTGGTACCTAAGAAATATTTTCTGTCAGAAAAAGTTGATGGATTGATTTTATTCTTCTATTACTCTTGAAGATTTACTAAGTTGTTTTTCAATGTCAGGCTCATATGAGAAATGATCTAAAGGGTTGGCATTGCCACTCCCTAAAAGCCTTCTTCAGGAAGGTCCACAGTTTGCTCCCTTCAGAGTGCTGGATCAAGGTGCTACTTGGAGGGTGTTTGTGAAAAACCTCAGTTTACTAGAATCACTTTCATATCAGTTAAGACTTAAAGGACTTTTTTTTTTAGCAATGCAAAAGATAATATTAATGATTTACTGGACTTCTTTAGTGCTGAAAAGAAGAAACAGATCCTTGCTGTTCTTTCTGCTCTAAGAATCCCGGCTGTACTGGAGTGAACTTCCCAGTGCATTGAGGGGTTTATGTCTGTCTACCTTGACACAAGTGTTTGTGCTTTTAAACAAGCTAGTATGTATTTTTTAAAATGAACTCTTATAGTTGCATAAACTTGAAGTCTGAAGAAGCTGAATTTTGTCCTGCCCTTGGTCTAATAACCCCTTTAACTGTGTTCTAAGAAGGATCTCCTTGGTAGCCTAACTAAGAAGATAC
This sequence comes from Peromyscus nudipes, assembly GCA_902168325.1. Taxonomy (NCBI): domain Eukaryota; kingdom Metazoa; phylum Chordata; class Mammalia; order Rodentia; family Cricetidae; genus Peromyscus; species Peromyscus nudipes. Next base: position 43,840 of record CABHPH010130219.1, read on the forward strand.
CAGCTGGCATTTATAAACCTCCTATGACTACATCATTCTCTTTTCCTGTTATAATCATGTATATAAATCATATATGAATCTACTTTTTGAAAGTGATATTGTTGAACATCAAGATTAAAAACATACTTGTTAGAAACTATGATTGAATTTATTCAATAATAAATAAAGAAAGATCTTTCCTAGTCTATGAAGTCTATATGGAAAATGAATATGAATAAGGTCTATAATTTTGTTTTCAATTAAATTTCATAATCTAAACCATGCTATATTCAACATGATAAAACATCAGAGTTCAGATGCAATAGAGCATTTTTTCATTGCAATTCAAGTGATGACCAATTGTGTCTTTCTATTTTACCAATTACTACAAAACTACATTATTATAGAAGGAAATTATTTTATAGTATGTAAATGTTATATAAAATGATTCTATATTATATAATTGTTATATATCTATTCAAATGTTGTAGAAAGAAATTATGTTCTTTCAGTAATTGATGATATTGTCAGGTCCGAAGGAAACTCCAAGTTCTCCAAACTCCAAAAGGCTGTCCAAATATCCAGAAATGAGCTTGGCCTGAGCTACAGGAGGATTTCTGGCAGTTAGATAAAAGCCAGAATTCTGCAGGAACTTTGAGGCCGGTTGCCCTCTACCAACAGGAGTTATTTCCCTTCCCTCTGACAGAAGGGACATATGACTGCCCCAAGTATTAAAACTCATACTGGCCTCCAGGCTCCCTCAGTATCACAAATACCTGCTGTGCATTTCAAAGTCCATTATAGCATCTAGCCCTTCACACTTCCTCCTCTGCCCTCAACTCCCTCCAGCTCACAGGCTTCCCTCCCTCCCCCCAGGTACTCATTCTCCTTAAAACCTTGCTATTACTGCTATTTTTCTCCCACTGTGTTGTAGGTAACTCTAGCCATCCAGTCAGTAAGCCATGTTCAGTATTCTTTCTCTTTCTGTACTCTGCTTCCAGATGCCTCTGGCTATTCTTTCTTTCACACCTACAATAAAGTTTCCTCTTACCCCCACCATGGAGTGCTCCTGTCATCAATTTATGTATATAGAATGTTTGTCCTTAGTTATGTGGCACTTACATAGTCACGTTCATCAGCTGCAATTACCTAGAACTCTTCAGAAAAGCACAGATGTCAAGCCTTCCAAAGAACACTAGCTGGAGGGAAGGGTTTCATTCAGTGGCAATACATTTAATGTTTGCTTTTAATTAAACTTCATGCCATTTGGTACTTGTGACATAAAAAAAAGACACAGTAAATTTAAATCAATAAACATTTAATATTTTAAAACCTTTTATAGGTTACTGAAAGGTAAATAAGATACAAACCATAAATAAATCTCAAAATGCATCTTTCTTCTTAATTTACAAGTAGTATCTTTGATCTATGAGGAAAGACATTTTAATCATTGTGTTCTGTTTTCTTAAAAAATATTTATTTTAGATTGTGATACTAGGTACAGAAACTAATAGTCACAGTTTTATGTAACACTGTGGTGGTATTTAACTATGTCCTGTTCTCCTGAATGAAATATCAACCATGGCAAAATACATAGCATTGACTAAGTTCAAACTCACACTGAGAATATTATTCTGAATTTTTTGTTTTGCTGTTTTACCTTTTTTATGTTATGTTGTATTTTCTGACAAGTTTGAAATTTACTGTATAGTGTGATTTTGAAATGCCCATCAAATTAATGTTTTGAATGTTGGGTACCCTGATTTAGAACTGATTTTGTTTGTTTTGTTTATTTATTGAGATTGTGATTTATTTAAGTTTTTTGTCCCTTTCCTTTCCTCCCTCTCTCCAAACTCTCCCATATACCCTTCTTTATATTCATTCAAATTCATTGCCTCTTTTTTATTAATTGTTATTGTATGCATATATTTATTCACATAAACACATATATTACTAAATAGAATCATTTGAAGGCCGTGGAGTCTCTCTAGAAGGCGGGCCTTGAGGGTAATAGATGATCCCTGAAAAGCCTTTGAAGGCTGTACCATGCCCGATTCTACTGTTTTCTGTTTCCTTTTCTGTAAGTTGTGGAAACCTCCGTCTGATTTTCCTGCCACGATCATCTCTACCCATTCCTTCCCACCATGGTGGCTTTCAATCCCTTTGACATCATGAGCCCAAAACTCTACATTAAAGTGAATATGCCAAAAAACACATGATTGTGAAAACAACTGCCGTTAGGCAAGCCTGCCACCAACACCTCTGTCTCTCTTCTTTCTGAGACGTAGCTAGGATGCACAAATGGCTCCTCTATCCACAGGGCTGCACACAAACCCTCCAAACTTCATGCTATACCCAGCAGTGGTCATTCATGACAAAATGTCTATTAACCAAAGTTTGTTTTTGTTTTTTTGTTTTCTGTGTGCATGATTCAATTTAAATCACTAGATCTTCACCCCTAGTCAGGTTCAGCAACACATTCTACACCCATGTATTTCCATACACAGCAGTACGTACACACCTAGGAGAGTAGACTGAAGCAAGGTCAAACATGTTGTCATATATTTCCTAATCTGTCATCTCACTTCCCACATCTGATTAATCCTAGCATTGTTTATTCTTCCTATGAATAAAAGAAAAAACTTTGTATCTTACTCTTAAGAAACTTCTGGGCTATATTTAGGAAGTTTTCCCTATTGCAAATTTTTTCTTGCCTATGTCCAGGTATTTTTTCCAACACTTCATAACATTTTACCATGAAGGAGTGTTTCATAAGTAATAAATAGGAACTCCTTATACTGTGTTTTCCTTAAGTCTCCTGAAAATAGAAAAGTTACACTAATCAGGGAATATTTGCTCAGGTTATAATTTCAATTGTTGTGGAATGTTACTTTAACTGGGCGAAGATGTGCTACATTTGCTTATGCTGCATTTATTTAATTATGTAAAGATATGTTGCTGTTTTACCTTGCCTGCCTAAGGCACTTGATTGGTCTAATAAAAAGATGAATGGGCAATAGCTAGACAGTAGAGGGATAGCTGGGGCTGGTAGGCAGAGAGAATAAGTAGGAGGAGAAATCTAAGCTTGAGAGGATACGAGACAGAAGAGAATGAGGGAGAAAGAAAAGGACATGCCAGGGGCCAGAAACCAGGCAGTTGCCATCCAGACAGACATGAGAAGCACAAAAGCAGGACATACAAAAAGAAAGAAAGGTTAAAAAGCCCCAAGGCAAAACACAGATAAAGAGAATGAGAAACAGATTAAAATAGGAGCTAAGGTAAGTCCAAGCATTCATAACTAATAATTAGTCTCTGTGTCATGATTTGAAAACTGGTTGGTGGCCCAAAAGAGAGCCATTTAAACTACATTTAATCTTTCAGATTTGACATTTTAATAGATTCCAAAAAGAATTTCAAATTTGTAGTCACAAGATGCCACATATACTTTGTATTAACTTATAGTGAATTGTGATAATTATTACTATGCTACCTTTTTCTTTTTTCTCAACATAATATAAAACAAGTTTAGCACTAAAATTGAGGTATAGGTATATAGAAACAAACAAAGCCACCACCACCAACAGCTACAAAAAGAGGCAGATAAAGATGAATGGGTAATGGCTTCCTAAGAGGACACCTTTCTCATGAGAATAATGATGGGGTGAAGAAGACCAGCTGAAGGACAACCGTGTCTGAGATGACAGACAAATGAGAGGACACGGGGGCTTTATAAAATGCCTGTCCTTACAGCACCCCACATTCTCCTAACCCCCCTCCCTCTCCCATCCCGCATTCTGTTCTTTGCTTGCTTCCAATTTCAGTCTCTTATCTTCCCTAGACAGACAACTGTTTCTTACAATGGACTGAATTTGCCTAACTCCAGGATCCCCTCTTATAGAACATCCTAGCCCTCATTGACTCAGTTTGTGAGTTTCAGATAACAGACTTACATGATAATAGGAATTAGACAGCAATCCTATTGTTTCAGGGGGAGAGATTTTGAAATATTTAATATAGGAAGGGTTGGGACAAATGCCTCTGAAAGTCAGTATGTATAGTAGGCCTTAGGTACTTCCCAAAGATACTGTAATAAACACAGAGTTGGTGGATACTCAACTTAAGTTCCTGCAAGTATTTAAGAAGAGGAAACTCAGAAACGATGCTGGTAGAAGAGAACTTACCTCTTTCTTACAGTTTATAAATTATGTAAAATCATCTTTTTTGATACACTACTTAATATACACTACTTAAATATAGCAATAATTGAATAACCTAACATTCTCTGGGGTAACAAAACCTATAGGAACAGGACAAAGGTTTATCCATCAAACATATTTAAAACCTGAATTTCTAAACTTTCATCCACGATTAAATTTAAAATCAAGGGTTTGGAACATTTAAAAATGACAGAAAAACGAATTATTCCAAAAGTAATTTTTAACCATACAAATGTAATATTAAGTTCCATTGAAAAGAAGAATTGGAGTGAAACATTTTTGTGTGTTTCTAAGAGTTGAAAGCTGAATAAAGTAACGTGGAACTATTAAATGAAATGACCTGACCTGCTAAAAGCAATTTAAATTGCTAAGGGAAATGCAGCACTTTTCACATGTAGACAGAAAGAGTCATCCTGCAAAGGGTCACTAATGTTAGAAAGACGAAAACATATAGGAGAGTTTCAGAAAATTGTCCTTTGGATGCTCAATGAAGAGCATTAGAAATGACCTTCTGCCTAGCAAACCCAGTCCAAAAAGATTAGGTCAGACTGCACTAGTAAGAAAAATACACTGCTAAAATGTTAGTATCTAGTTATTTTAAGCTTTATTTTTTCTTGTAGAATAGGCATTTTTGGATCTTATTTTGATTTGTGGTTGCAGAATGTGTAGATGTTTTGCATCCCAAACCTAAACAATATTTGCCATGAATAAATATGTATTTACAGTAATCAAAAATATATAATCACTACTCCAGAAATAAATGTATTACAAAATTATTTTTCAACTTAGTCAAATAGTATACAGAAAATCTACATTTTAGATTATCTGAAGGAAAGTAATATTAATTCAAATTAATTTGCTATTTAAGTGATAAAAATCATGTGGCATGTATGGTTATAAAACACATGGTGTATCTATTTAAAAAAAAATAAGGATCAGAACCAAATGTAATAGTCATAGAAATGAAGACTTTTCCTGACAAATGGCTGTCTCATAATGCATTCCAGCACAGATAATTCTGAATTAATTCTATCTAAATGAAAATAGCAAGCATTCTTCCTATCCCCATGATGTCTCCCCCTATCATAGTATCTTTTTCATTGCTCTACTGTTCCGTCCCTGTTCCAGCTTGACCATCCTGATCCCTTATGTTCTCATCTCCCATCCCCTACCCTCCATTGCCTACCCCTCATCCCCAGTTTACTCATGGAGATCTCATCTAGTTCCCCTTCCCAGGATGATTCAGGCATCCCTTCTTGTTAGCTAGTTTCTCTGGAGCTGTAGGTTGTAGTCTGGTTTTCCTTTGTTTTACAAATAATATCCACTTTTGAGTAAGTACAAACCATTTTGGCTTTCTGAGTCTGGGTTACCTCACTCAGGATGATATTTTCTAGTCCCATCCATTTGCCTGCAAATTTCATGATGTCATTGTTTTTTACTGCTGAGTAATACTCCATTGTGTATATGTACCACATTTTCTTAATGCAATCTTTGGTTGAGGGGCGTGTAGGCTGTTTCCAGGTTCAGTCTATTATAAATAATGCTGCTGTGAACATAGTTGAGCATGTGTCCTTGGGTATATGCCCAAGAGTGGTATAGCTGGGTCTTGAGGAATATTGATTTCCAATTTTCTGAGAAACTGCCATACTGATTTCCAAAGTGGCTGTGGGAGAAACTGAGTGTAAGAGATGTTCCCAGAAATCCCCAAGCATGACCCCAGCTTAGACTACTAGCAATAGTGGAGAGGGTGCTTGAACTGGCTTACTCCAGTAATCAGATTGGTGAATACCCTAACTGTCATCATAGAGCCTTTCTCCAGTCATTGATGGAAGCAGATGCAGAGATCCACAGCCAGGCACCAGGCAGAGCTCCAGGATTCCAGACAAAGTGAGAGAGGAGGGATTCTATGAGCAAGTG
>CABHPH010130220.1:0-23929 GCA_902168325.1 Peromyscus nudipes
CCCCCCCCCAAGGAGCACACACCTTATTCTAGCTCAAAGTCTCAAACAAGGGCACCCTAATCCTTCCTCTAGAGCCAGTATGCCCCTCCCAACTACTGTGTCCATGCTTCTGTCATTGGTGAGGCCTGGCAGAGTGGGGTCAAGGGTGACAGAGAGGGAAAAGTCGCAGAAGGGAGTAGGGGATGTGATACGGAAAAGAACCAGAAGCTGAGGGAAGACACACCAGGGAATATGGTAGAGCAGAGAGTGAGTGGGGCCAGAGTGGATGATGAAGGTCACAGAGGGAGCCTCAAGCCCATCTCCCCTCCATCTCCCCTGGTCTGGAGCCCAGCTCCCCTGACGGGTGAACAGGTGATGGTGTGGAAGGCAGGATGACTTAACACGGCATGGTGGCCCAGCACAGCGTCCAGCACAGGGTGGCACTGAGTGATCAAGCCGGAGGTGAGCGCAGTAATGGTGGCGATGAAGGTGATGGTGGTGAAGGCTGCCGCACTAGGGGTCCCCAGGCTACCCACACTCAAAGTCCCGCTCGCTGTAGCTGCGGCTAGGCTTCTCGGGGTCCCAGGCCGGGGTCTTGCTGATGAGGTCCCCAAACCTGCTCACAGCCAAGGTCTTGCCCAAGTCATCATCCTCCTCTTCTACGTCTGGACCCAGGGCGGGCTCCTCCAAGGGCACCCGGACCTGCAGGCCAGATAGCCTCTCCTAAGGACCCCTAGTTCATGAACACCCACCACCACTCCCACCTCCATACTTCAACCTTCCCAACATCCTCACCCTTGCCTGCATCAACATCCCCAAAACACCCTCTGAGGGCTTCTCCAGGCCTTGGGAGCACCAGCTACGGATGCGTGAAGTACTAACAGACCCCCTCTTCCTCCACACCACCAGTACAACTCCATGCCTGGATCTGGTGGTCCCAGGGTCAGCCAGAGGACACACCACCCATCCTGCCCCTCCTCCCCCACCCCACCCTCCACGCATCAGTCACCTGGGGTAGGGGGGAGGCGCCCCCGGGCGGTGGGATCACCCCATTAGCCATGGTAGGGCTGAAGACTTAGGAGTCTCTCAATCGCTATAGGACCCAAACCCTGGGTGAGAAGAAGGGGGCGCTGCGGAGACCTCTTTGGGAGCCCTGGGGGAGGAAGGCGGGGTCAAGATTCAGGCTAGTGGGCCCCCTCCAGGGAGCAACAACATCCCAGTGTCCAGCCCGCGCTCCCTTCCGAGGCCCAGTCCGGTTCGGGTCAGCCCGATGTCCCCACCCGGCCTGGGGCCCACGCCTCGCCCTTAAGTACCTCGGGGCTCCGGAACCTGCGGGGCCTGGGAGAGCCGCCGCGCCCCATGTCCCTCCCCGCTCGCTCCGGGGCGCGGCTGCCGGGTTCCCGTCCGGCCTCTCGCCGCGCAGAGCCCGGCCGGGTTGGACGCAGGCGCCAGAGCCCGCAGCCCACGGCTCCACCTCCTAGCGCTTGGCTCGACCGGCCAGCCGCCGCCCGGCCGCACAATGGGAGCGGACGAGCCCTGACTTACCCCGCCCGGGCCAGCGCGGACTCCGCGCTCGGGTCCCCGCAGGATCCCACCTGCCCGCAAGACCCCTCTCCAAGCGCCCCCACGCATTGCGGGGGGAGGAGGGGCGGGTGCACGGCCCTAAATTCCCACAATCCCTCAAACACACTCCTCCACCTTGCTTTTAGCCACCCCTCCCTTCCCCTCAGGAGCACTGGAGGAGACCCCCTCCGCACATACAAGCCTCTCCAGCCTGGACAGGAGATCACAGACCCCTGGAAGCAACTGCCATCAACACCTCAAGTCTCAGTTCAGCTGATGCCCTTCAAAGGCCTGGCTTCTGGAGCTGGGCACCACCCAACATTTGACCTTGGCACATTATCTACCCATCTGTAGCCAGAGGCAGCTGAAACAGGGGCATTCCAATTGTGCCAACCACTCTAAAATCCTGTGGCTAAGCTTCCACGCCCCCGCCTCCACTTCCCCAACCGCTGAGGACCTGTCTCACTTTCCAAGGTCAGCTCTTTGGAAGGAGCAGCTAGACCCCTGTGTGTTCTTCTCGGGGTGTGTCTGAAACTGGGCACCTAGCACAACCCATGCCCATAAAAGCCCTGGATAACAGTCGGCTTAAGCCATGCCCCTGTACCTTAGAACAAACGAAAGTGGACAACAGGGGGATGACCAGAGGGTCAGCAGAAGGTGGAATAGGCAGGCTCCAGCAGGAGAAACAAATGTCTCCTGGATCTGCAAGAGAAGTGGAAAGGACGAGAGAGGAGCATGTGCGTTACCCCTCTGCCCCCTGCCCTGCAGGATCTCAGCACCACCCAAGGAATGAGATTATACATACAGAGCTTTGTGGGGTGCTGAGGAAAAGTTGTTTTCAGGCTTCCCACTTTGTGCTCAGAGCCCTGTGCTGGGTCGCGCCCCGCCCCCCTCAAATCAAGGATTGCCCCTGTTTCTTTCCTACTGTGATAAAATACTCCAACAAAAGCAACTTAAAAGAGAACGGGTTTATTCTAGGTTCCTGTTAAGGGTACAATCCTTCACGCTGGGGAAGTCAAGGCCACCGAAGCTTGACGCAGCTGGTCACATCACATCTGCAATCGGGAAACAAAGATGAATGGTTCCCCCTTTCCAGTTTACATAATCCAGGATCCCCTGGCCAGAGAACGGACCTGCCACAATTAAGATGGGTCTTCCAAGAGCAGGGCACTGTGGTGTGCTGGTATGAGGCTTTAATCTCAGCACTCAGGAGGTCGAGGCAAGTGGATCTGTATCGGTTCAAGGCCTTCTAGGCCAGACTGGTCTACACACCAGTTCCAGGCCAGCCAGGGCTACATAATGAAACCCTGTGTCAAAAAACAAACAAACCCAAAAAAGTTAGTTTTTCCTTATCAATTAAGATAATAAAGAGGATGCCCCACAGGCATGCCCAGAGGCCCACCTTCTGCTTTCAGATGCTGTCAAGGTAACAACACTAACCACCACAGGGAACTATTATTATTATTTCAGCTAAGAACACAGAGATGCAGGAAGCTGTGTTACCCCCACAGAGGGTACACCTAGGAAGAAGGTTATCCACAAATTTGGGGTAACAAATCCTTGGCAGATTTAAGGTGACTGAGACATGGCCATTTACTCCAGATTTCTCATTATCATCCGGTTTACAGGGGGATGAGAACATGAAACAAGGTTGTCAATGCTGGACGTCAGCTGTGCAGAAACAGAACATTCGAATTGCCTTCCAAAAGTGAGCAGATGAGGCCCACGTGTTGGTGTTGAATTGTGTCTCTCCACCGCCCTCAAAACTCATATGCAAAATCTCAACTTCCATGACCTCAGAATGAGCACTTATTTGGAAATAAAGCCACTGCAGATGTTAAGGCCATACTTGAGTGACACGGGCTCCTTTCTTATCCAACATGGCATGTCTATAAAAAGGGAAGATTTGGACACAGACACACATAGAAAGAACACCGTGTGAAGACTGGCAGTATGCTGCCACGAGCCAAGGCAATTCCAGAAACTGAGAGAGAGAGGCCTGGAACAGGTCCTTCCTGAGCATCTTCAGAGAGAACTTGGCTCTGTGGACACTCGATTTCAGACTTCTGTCCTCCACAATATATGGTGAAGCAGTTTGTCATACTTCATTACAGCAACCCCAGTGAAGTAACCCGTTGTCCCCACCCTTCCTCATTCTGAGCCAACTAACTTGGCATTAAGTCTTAAGGGAGCCATCCCTTGTTGGGAACATTCTAGGATGGTCCCTTTCATCTCCCTTCTATCCACTGCATCATGGTGCTGGACCCTCCCTCACAGACTGGGAAATCATCAGCTACTTTTATGTCGAGACAGCCAGAGAAGTGTTTCGCCAACCCAGGAGCCCTAGGGTACTGGGCTCTGTAACACACAATGCCCCTTAGAGATCCCACACCTGAGTGGATGTTGAACATAGGTTTTCCTCTCACTAGAAAGGAACACCCAACTGGTCCCTTGGAGACCCTTACCCCACTCAGAGACAAGAGCTTCAGTCTCAACTCTACAAGCATCTCCCTTTATCATATCTGTATCTATATCTCTGGGATAATGAAGTAAATCCCACCCCCAAAAAAGGGTCTTTATGAGCCCATGTTCATCTCTCATTCTGAGGCAGCGTGAGCAGGAGATGCTGACACCTACCACTTGTTTCCTACAAGCTCATTCTACTTGACATAATGTATTCTTTCATTATGCCTGCAGATCTAGCATTCTGCCTCCAGCGTTCCTGTCTGTATCAGTTCCCCTCTGAGTTCTGACGGAGTCTTCGTTGCTGTGACAGGAGTGGCCCCTGCATGCGCCAAGGATGGCCACTTTGGTGTGTGTCAGCTACCAGCTCAGGGCCTGTAGATCCTTCACTGACTGTTGACTGGAAAGGGGACAGCAAAGGCAGGAGAAGCCAGTGACAGACAGGTTCAAAACAACAGCTACCCCCACGCACCCTCCCTCACAATCCAATCTCATTTGAACTTCTCACCTGCATGCTGATGCCCCAGAATGATTTCCTGGTACATGCAACCCAACCACAAACCATGTCCTCTGATCCATTTTGGCATCCAGACTTGGAGATACAAGTACACTGTTTTCAGAGTTCCCCACAATTGGGCCAGGAGCTCAATTGGCTGGATTTTCCTTATAGCCATTCCCTAAAATGGCTTGGTCTTGGGAGCCAACATGTTAGACTCTAAACCAGTAAAAAAACATATTTGTCATCTATGGCAACCTAAATCTTTGAAACCTCTTCTCATGTTTTGGTCATTTAAGTGCTGTCTTGCCAAGGTAGAAGTTAGAAAACTCATGTGTCTTGACTCCCTTGCAGCTAGGTTAAGATACTGACCTGAGTTCCAACAGTAAGACTCACTAGTACAACTTCTGAATTCAGAAGTTAGTGATATGCTCAGAAGATACCACCTCTAAGCAAGGGATGGAATGGAGTTAAGGGGTTCTTCTCAGTGTGGAGGCTTTGGTGCTCAATGATGTCATTATTTCTGCTACCGAAACTGTCATGGTAGCTGGTCATGAGTCTTAGCTCTCTATTCCTCCCCAAAATACCATAAAATATACACTCTTTTCTTTCATAAATCCTTCTCCAGTTTAAAGTCACAGTTGGCTGCAACTAGGCAAGCTGGCCAATACAGCATGGAGAAAGGCTCAGAATCCAGGTCATCAGGCAGCAGCAGTGCTGACATTAGAGAACAGGCAGAGAATGTGATTTTATGGCCCTCAGTGCTCCCTCTTTTCTTGTGAAGAGTGCTATGCTTCATCATCCCCATCCTTTATCTTTGGAATTTTTTTATTTTACTATATTTATTTAGGATGGGGGAACAGGACATAGTGCTTGGGTAGTAGTCAGAAGGCAACCTGTGGGAGTTGGCTCTCTTCCTCCACTGTGTGGGTCCCAGAAATTAAACTCAGATTGTCAGGCTCAGTGACAAGCACCTTTACCTGCTGAGTCATCTTACCAGTCCCTATCCTTTACTCTTTAAAAAAAATGATTTAGATTTTTTTTTCAAGTGTGCGTATGAGTGTTTTCCTTATATGTATGTATGAATATCATGTGCATGCCTTTGGAGGTCAGAAGAGAGTATTGGATCACCTGGAACTGGAGTTATGGATGGCTATGAGCCTGTGGATGCTGGGAACTGAACTCAGGTCATCTTCAAGAGCAACAAGTACCACTAACTGCCAGGCCATCTCTCCAACTCCCCTCTACACACACACACACCCTTCACTTTTTTTTTAAATAAAGTTTTATTTTTCTAAATGTACAGTTGGTTGAACCTGTTCATGCATCTTCAGCAGTTGGGGCATCTCCACCCTTAGTATATCTGGTGTAAATTACTTGGACTCTGAGCTTGACACATCCTTTACTAAGTTGCTCCAGGAGGGCCGCCCTGGCCAGAGAACCACAAATCTCCAGTCTCTTGGAGACTACTGCTGGAGTGATAAGCTTATAGATGAGAACTTCCTTACGGTTTCTCAAACACAACTTTATCAAACAGGGCTAGGATACTGAGCTTGTCATGAACTTTGCCTTTGGATCTCTTCTTTTTGGCTTTACCTTCAGAATTGTTTACTGGACCTTTGTCTTTCTTGGCCATCTTTCCAGCATCTTTCTTCTTGTCCCCTGACCTTGGGTAGTATGGTGAAGCTCAGAGAGTGTCAGCAACCATAGCCTTTACTCTTAAAGATAACAGCCAAGATAACTTTTTGCCCTGGAATTTAAGTGGTACTTTCCAACTTACAAGGCATTGTGATAGTCTCATGGTCCCTCACAGCAACCCTCTACTTGATAGGTTAAAAAATAAAATAAAATAAAATAAAATAAAAAGGCTCATGAAGTATAAACAGCTTGCTCAAGATTCAAGACCCTTAGGCAACATAGCCAAAGGAGCCCCAGAGCTCTGGCTTTGTATCTAACATTTACCCCTAAATATCACAGTACGCCGCCACTCCCCACACCTTGTCTCAATGCCTTTATGCAACTGCTAAAACTTCCAAGCCATGTGCAAAACTGAAATACATCACTCACTCCCCAGGTGTATTTTTCAAGACTATCTTTGCTATTAGAGGCTACAGAGGTGAGAAGTTAAGAATGAGATCCCCGGGGGCCAAGTGGCCTGAAATCATGAACCAGCTTGGCCACTTGAAACTGCTTGAACAAGTTATTTATCACTGTTCCTGTCACTGTTCCTGGCACTGCATTTCTCTAGCAGTGACAATAAGGTTGTTGAGAGAGAAAAGTAAGTTTGTCAGTGTGTACACATAGAACAGTGACTTGGCATGAAATGGAGCTCAGGAAACATTAACCAGTCCAATGCTGCTGTGAAACTATGACATGCAAGTCTTCAGAGTCCTCAGATAAGCATGTGAAAGGATAGTGTTTACACCCATGAAATAAATGCACATTAGCTTGTGTTAACATACAAGAACTGTATATTTAGGGTCACAACAAAATTTCAAACCATATAAACCCCATAAAGGCAGGGAGACCCAGAATGGCTTTGACCTCCCATCAGGTAGATCCTGACACTCTTTGGCCAATAAAGCAACCTCTTTTTTTTTTTTTTAATTTCCTAGGGGTTTGAACCCAGAGCCTCACACATGCAAGAATAGCACTCTGTAAAGACACACAGAGGCCTCCTAGTGAGAACTTACTCAGGGTCAGAGAATCTGGGCTTGCTTTACCCAGCAGGGCTGCATAATAGGGTGATTTGACCATGGGTGTAGTTACCAGGTGTTTTGAAGGTACAGTGTACCTTTGGTTTTGAAGCTTGGCTGTACAGTGTGCTTTGATCTTGCAAGGGAGAGGTCTTTTGCCTCTCCCCTTGGCATTGTTATAAAAAGCCCTTTTGAATAAACGAAGGGGCTGTTGGGTATTGACCCAGGCCCTCCTGAAGCTATCCTGTGTCTCTGTCTTTCTCCTCATCATCTAGGTCTATGTTTCTATCTGATATTTTCTTATCCCTCTCTCCTCCACCTAAGAACCCTTCTAAAGGTGGACGCTGGACTCCCACAGCACTCTACCATTGAATTGTATCCCAACTTCAATAAACCAATTCTTTGCATTGCTACTTCTAAATCTATACAGTGAGTATGGTTTCATTGAGCCCAGATTGTCACTTAGACTCTTACCAGAATTATCTCCCTGCTCCCCAGAGTGTAGCACTCAGGGCCAGTGGCTACTCAGTGGGTTCATGATCAGGCTCTTACAGGTAAGGTGGCATTGAGTAAGAGTTCAGGCTCTGAAGTTAGAGATGTTGTAATTTAATACCACTTCAACATTCAACACTTGGCACAGAACGGGTGTTCAATAACTGTCACCCTTAGTTACTAGTTTTGTTACTCTGCAGTGGTTTATCTCATAATCCACATGTGCCTGGCCTCGGCTTTGACTGAAATCCAATGTCTGGACACTACCACTGCCCCTGAGGGTCATCTTTCCCAGCAGAACTCACCTTCCAGACCAGCCTTCCTGACATGTTTGTGTTAGGATGGCATTCTGAGAGATGAATCCTGTGCTGTCCTGCTCCTCCGTCACCCTGCTTGAGTTGTGTGTGTGTGGTTTTTTTTTTAAGATTTATTTATTATGTATACAGCATGTATCCCTGCAGGACAGAAGAGGGCACCAGATCTCATTACAGATGGTTGTGAGCCACCATGTGGTTTCTGGGAATTGAACTCAGGACCTCTGGAAGAACAGTCAGTGCTCTTAACCTCTGAGCCATCTCTCCAGCCCCTTGAGTTGTGTTTTGAGGAAACAGATGGCAGAGAAGGCAGAGATAACCTACCAGCCTTTTCACCCTGGGTTCCCCCAGTGCCACAGCTAAGGGTGTTTACAAAGGGTGCAGCTATGTTTTTGTTTGTTTGTTTGTTTTTGCTTTTTGAGACAGGGTTTTTCTGTGTAGTTTTGGTGCCTGTCCTGGTTCTCACTCTGTAGAACAGGCTGGCTTTGAACTCACAGAGATCTGCCTGCCCCTGCTTCCCGAGTGCTGAGATTAAAGGCGTGTGCCACCATCGCCTGGCAGGGTGTTTATAAAGGAAGAAAAAAAAAAAGGTGGGCTAGCAAGAGAAAGAGTTCTTGGCCAGAAGCTGGGGAAGCGAGAAGGAGATCTTTGTCCAATCCAGCCAGCAAATCAGAAGGAGGCTCCCCCAAGGCATGAAGGGAAAAGAGTCAAGACAGGGAGCCCTGCCAAACCCATAGGACAGGAGCCAAGTTCAGACCACACAGTCTCCCTATACTCGATGCCACGTGTTGTATATACATTTGGCTACAGTCAACGAGCAAACACTGCTTTTTATTATGAAGCATCCACAGCAAGTACCATGAAGGAAAAGCCCAATAACACAGGAGGTTCAAGTTGCAGGACTAGGGCCACCCTCTGTAAGGTGACAATTAAGCAATGACCTGAAGGATATGCCACCAGGGAACATGAAAAGATTGGAGCCTGAACAGGATGGGCATTTCATAAGGCCTAAGAGGAAATACGGTTTAAGGAAGACAGCACAGATCCTGTCTGTAGGTAGAGGGTTCAAGCGAGACAACTTTAGTAACCTATCTCCTTTTCCTGACCTGTAAAATGTCGATCTTCCCCAGGGCAGTCAGAATAATACCAAAAGAATAATGAGACCACAGACCAGCACAAAGCAGGTCCTTAAACACAGCCATTGTGCGATTCCTATTGGCTCAGGCCTATCATCCCAGTGCTCAGAAGGCCGAGACAGGAGGCGGCTCTCAAGTTCATGACCAGCTAGAGTTGCATAACCAGACGCTGAGAGGGAAGCGTATCTGATTTCTTCCTGCATCCCTCCCCCGCACAGAGCCAGGCGCCTCTGAAGTGTTCAGTAAATATCTATGGAGTTGAGAGCGAGTGCACCAGTAATTATAGTAACTAATAAACTAAAGAATGTTTTTTTGTGGAGGCCAGAGAAGTTATCGAGTCCAAAACGATCAAATGACAAAAGGACAGGCCAAGAAAAAAACAAACAAACCATGCCCTGACTCATGCTCTCTCCACAAGTGTCTGCGTTTCCTCCAAGGCACGCTGGGGAAATGTCTACTCATAAACACATGGGCAATAAGATCCAAGCATTTACTCTTCCAATGACAAAGAACATTCCTAGGCTCCTGGGGTTTGTGGAATATTATTTTAACTGGGCAAAGATGTGTTATATTTGTTTATGCTGCAAAATGTTACTTTAACTGTGTTACATTTGTGTCTGCTGACTTTGTTAATGATGTAAAGATGTGTTGCATTTGTTTAATGATGTAAAGATTTGTTGCTGTTTCACCTTGCCTGCCTAAGGCACCTGATTGGTCTAATAAAAAAAACTGAATAGCCAATAGCTAGGCAGAAGAGGGAAGGGTGGGGCTGGCGGGCAGAGAGATTAAGTAGGAGGAAAAAAATCTAGGCTCAAAGAATGAGAGAAGAAAAGAGGAGAAAATGAGGGAGAAAGAGAGGGAGAAGCCTGGTGCCAGCCAGGCAGTTGCCAGCCAGCAGACACAGAGTAGGACATACAGAAAGAAAGGTAAAAAGCCCCAAGGCAAAACATAAATGAAAAGAAACAGGTTAAGTTATAAGAGCTAGCAAGAAACGAGCCTAAGCTAGGCCAAGCATTCGTAACTAATAAGAAGTCTCTGTGCCATGGTTTGGGAGCTGGTTGGTGGCCCAAAAGAAAAAGTCTGCTACACCTGGGTGACAACTAACAGGTAGGTTTTATAGTCAGCATTTATTTAATGCACTACAGTTTGTACAGTACTTCCATGTCCAGTCTACGTCTCTGTGAAGTAGGTAGGTTATTGGTTAGTCTCAGTTCTACACTGCAGATGAACAGGCAAGGGGAAGTTATGTGGCCACAGCTTAGCAGTGAATCATACAACTAAGGTATAGTCCTAAATCCTGTGTCTTTTCCACACCATAACCACACCACACTGACCCTTGTAGATGGATGCGAATACCACATGCACTCAGGTAGGTAAAGCACCACACATAGAACCGTGACTCAAGTTCCAGCTGCAGCTAAGCCACGAGAGCAGTCCTGCCAAACTAAGACCCCCTCCTACAAAGATGGTTCTTTAGCTGGCCAGCTTTGCTTGGCCAGTCCTACGAAACATTCATACCACTCAGCTTGTCCATTAACCCCATAAGGCCTCAAATAAAGTTTAAATATAACTTTTGGGTCTATAATAGTTTGAAGGACTTAAATTTTCTTTTTAAAAAGTTGAACACTTGCCAGGCCATGGTGGCACACATCTTTAATCCCAGCACTTGGGAGGCAGAGGCAGGAGGATCTCTGTGAGTTCAAGGCCAGCCTGGTCTACAGAGCAAGTTCCAGGACAGTCAGGGCTACACGGAGAAACCCCGTCTCAAACAAAACAAAAAAGTAAACCCTCAAGCCAGGAGTGGTGGTGGTGCATACCTTTGATCCCAGCACTAGGGAGGCAGATGCAGGTGGATCTCTGAGTTTGAGGCTAGCCTGGTCTACAATGCAAGTTCCAAGACAGCCAGGGTTACACAGAGAAACCTTGTCACAAAAATAAAAAATATAAATAAAAAAAGAAAGAAAAAGTGAATAGTAAGCCATTCTCCTCTTCACTACTCCTTTCATTGAAGATGCAGCACAGTGGTGTGGTTGTTTCAGAATCTTGTCCACTGCTTTTCAGGAGCCGCCAGGCCTCTGCTGAGTGTTCTTCATGGCAGCCTAAGGCCAGACTGAGGCCAGCCAATCGATAGGCACTGCTGGGCAGGCGGGGGTGGGGGTGGGGAGAGCAGACTGAATGGACCAATTGATCTCTGGGGACAGCCCAGGGCACGTGAGGCTAGGGCCTCCTGACACCTGTGCCTACAGTCTGCAGCCAAGTGATCACCCCTACTCAGAGCATACAGGCTCTGGGGAGGAGACATGGCTACCTGGGGCCCTGCTTCCTGGGGAGACACAAAGCTAAGTAGTGATGGCCTCAGGCCTGATAATCTGTCTTCTGGGTCACGAAAGCAAGAGCACCTTTTCACAAGGCTGCCATCATTGTTAAAGATGTTCCCAGAAACTAGAAGCACAAAGAACTGGAAGATGCTTCTCTGACCTCCCAGGCTCACGCTTCTTTGCACATCAGCCTAAATGCTTGGAGATTCTTCTGTCCCATCTGCACTGTGATCCCTGTTTCTGGAAACACACTTGCTTAGAGACCTATGCAAAAATATGGCTTTGGGCCAGAGGCTGGGCAGGCCTTCCTCAGGTTCCTGCTTCCAGACAGCACAAAGTCATGGACGGAAAAGTGCCATGCACACCACTGAAAAAGTAGACTAATATTTTTGGGAAGTTTTAATTTACTTCAATTAAGAATTCAGGGCAGCTCTGAGCAAAACCAAAGTAGGTGAAATGACTTTGTGCGGCTCTGAGCAGGCCTGTCTGGGTCCTCTGCAGGTGTTACCAGAGGACAGCTATCCCAGGAGCACCTCTCACTGGCCAGTCCCAAGACTCAGCATTTCCCTCACCCTCCCACCAGACCAGACAGGGCACTGCCTGGGAGAAATTATCCCTAAGAATCAGTCTCTTGGTTGAGTGGCTGAACTAACTACTCCTTTTTAGGGAAATGTATGCACAAGCATGTCCACGCATTGACATTTCTGACAGGTGCAGCGCGTGGCTCTGTCAGTGACTTAGATCTAGGGGAATGTGTACACAGGCATGTCCACGCGTTGACATTTCTGGCAGGTGCAGCGCGTGGCTCTGTAGGTGACTTGGATCTAGGGGACTGTGTGCACAGGCATGTCCACGCATTGACATTTCTGTACAGGTGCAGTGCGTGACTCTGTCGGTGACTTGGATCTAGGGGAATGTGTGCACAGGCATGTCCATGCATTGACATTTCTGACAGGTGCAGTGCGTGGCTCTGTCGGTGAGTAGGTGAGTTAGAAAGTCAGCAGTCTTTTTATGGCAGGTCTTTATTTAAAATGTAAACTCTGGGGAGCGGGGAAGTTCACAATTTTCCCACAACTGGCAGCTCACACCATTAATCCCAGCACTTGGAAGGCAGAGGCAGGCAGATCTCTCTGAGTCCAGGCCAGCCTGGTCTACAAAGCAAGTTCCAGGCCAGCCAAGGTTACACAGCGAGACCCTGTCTCAAAAAGAACAACAGAAAGTCTTAAGAGGCCCCACTCTGTAACTGGCAGTGTCCCATGCAAGGCCACATGATGGGTCACAACCTGCTTGAGGACTGGGGGCATCCAGGTCTGTAGTCCTACTTTGCCAGAGCAGGACTGGAGACAGGTTTCATAGTGCAAACAAGGTTGCTTCCAGGAAGAGACTAGGGGATGGCAGGTTACGGGTGACATTTCTATGTGCCACCCATGACACCTGGCATGGAAACAACTTTCCTGATACCTGAGAGAAAGTGCTGGAGAAATGTTTTCACTGACCACTGAGCCTGCTCTACTAGGCAGATCACCCGAGGGCCAGATCATTTCTCTTGCCCTTATTCTTAAGCTGTGGGTCATCTGGGGCCCCACGACCCAGTGGCTGACCGCTGGAGAGATCTGCAGCCAGGCAAGGAGACAGAGATCTCCCAGAGATCAGGAGAAGGGGCTTCTGCAGTGCACCTCCTACGTCAGTCCAAGCTCAATGGAGACGTCTCATCGGTCGAGGTCCAGAGCCTCCTGGGTCACAGTCCGGAGCCCAATGGAGAACAACTCTTCCCAGGGCTCCCGGATCCAGGCCAAGAGGGCTGTCAGCTGCTCTCCACACACAACACGGAGTGCCCAGAAACTCTCCAGTCGAGACACCTGGTAGATCAAGCAGTTGGCAAGGGGAGACACAGGAGAAGACAAGGCAAGAGGCCCAGGGAAGTCCTGGAGAGGACTCGCCACCTTCCTTGGCTTTTAAAGGCTCTTCCTTTCTTCCCCTCCCTAGTCTTCGTGACTCTGCACTAAAGGGCTCTAAGCCTTGAAGCCAGTCTAGTCAGCACTGACGGCAGCCTCTGGAGGGCTGCTGTTCATAGGCCCATCTCTAATCTTCCACGCTCTCGAGTCAGTTCCAAGAACTGTGGAGGTTCAGTTCCTACCTCTAACCCTTGTGACCTGTGCGAGTTTGTCACGTCTACGAGTCTTAGTTACATCATCTACTGCAGGGACAATAATGGCACCTCCTCCTCACGCTGGAGTTGTGAAGGTCAAACAGTTGGCATACAGTGGACAGGCTGATCACACCAACTCACACCAGCTAGGTATTTCAGTCCAGGCCTCCCAGGCCAGGACATGCTGACTGCTGACTGCTGCTTCCTACACATGAGACTTAGCCAAACCCAGGTCTTCACATCTGGACTCTGCACCCACTGCATGCCTGCCCTCTCTCAGCACCATCCAGAACTAATACCCATTCTTCCTAGACGTATTTCCACACTGTACACACACACACACACACACACACACACACACACACACACACACACGAGCACCTACCTCGTCATAGAAGATCAGCCGCAAGTCCAAAGGGCTTGTGCGATACAGCTGCACAGAACTCAGACTGCTGAGTGGCTGCTGCTCCCTGACCTGCATGGAAGGGCCTGGCTCCAGAGGAGGGGCCTGCTCAGAGGCTTCCCCAGACACCACTGGAAGGGGGGATTCCGCCTGGGACCATGCAAGGTCTTCATCTAACAGGTATAGTGTGGAGAGTGTCAGCAACAGGGACACAGGGCAGGTAGAGGAGCCTGCAGAGAGAAAGAGGCAAGGTGACGGCTAGAGTGAAAGGCTATGACAGGCCTGGATCCCCAGGACTGGTGTCCCAGCGCTGCCCTGGAGAAGAGGCAGGAGCACACTAAAGAGGGGGCCACACATCAGCACTATGCTTCCACAAACTCCAGGGACCCCAACCATCAAGAGCCCTGAAGGCCTGTACTGAGGGAGCCACCACACCAGTCAACCCAATCACGGGCCCACAGCCTCTTGGGAGGAGTGGCACACAGCCAGCCACTCTACCACTTCAGGAAGGCTGGATGCCAAAGCTAAGGTCTCGGACAACTGAAGCTCTGAGGACCTGCTGACCCCACCTGGAGAAGGGGAGACACCAGCCTATCGTGTTGGGTGTGCCTGCAAAGGTGAGGAGTCCAAATTCCAGAAACTGGAATTACTCCATGGGTACTATACAGGCAACAGGGGACAAGTCAGGGACAATATGGGGTACAGAAACCAGGGAAGCATCTGCAGCGTTGACCTTACCTTCAGCCAGGAAGGCCCGAAGGTAGAAAAACTGGGGAGCCTCTGCAGAAGTATCTTGTCCCAGCAATGGCCTGTGGAGACCACAACAGACACAGGAAGAGGCTCAGCCAGGGTAGGATGGGCTTCAAGGAATGGGAGTAGGTGGGTAGGCGTGGGCATGAGTAGGTGGGTAGGTGTGGGCATGAGCATGGGACTGTGTCTGGAGTCTGCCAAGAGAAGGCTTGGACCCCACCGACCCCTAACCTCCTGCTGACTCACCAGAGTCGATGCTGCGGGGTCACCTCCTCCTCTGTGGCACTGATGCAGTTCCTCTGGGTACGAGGCAAAGACTGCAAGACACCTGGATGGGGCCAGCCAGAGACAGACCCTCAGAGGCTCTGCAGTCCTCTATCTCAACCTCCTGACTCTGGCTAGTCTCTGTAATGTGGGACCTCAGAAACGTTTACTGTGGGGGCCGTGGGAGCATGACCTCAGTCGACCGGTGAGCACCCAACTGAGGAACAGGCCCTGAAAGCTTGACCTCCAAATCCATCCCTCCCAGCCTCTCCCTCACCAGTGAGCTCCTCAAGGAAGGCGCGGCAATGCCTGGCATCTCGGGGCAGCAATACACAGCTGCCTGTCCCAGCTGCCCACTCTAGCCGAAGGCTCTGGCCTGCGAGGCCAAGCTCCATGCCACTCAGCTCCTGCAGAGGGATGGCCAGCGTGGACTGGAGCCAGCTAGCAGGAGGCCCGCTGTGGAGAGAGCAGGATGACCAAGATTAAGAGGAGGGCAGGGTGGGATTGGCAGGAGTTGATGCTGCCCCAGCCACACACCTGGCAACTCACCAAATGGCGCCTGTCACCTTCAACAGGTAAAGCCTGTGGTCAGACACCACCACAAGGCACAGAAACTCCCCCGCGTGGCCTGCTAACACCACTGGCACCTGAGGAGAGGGAAAACTGATGAGGACCCAGGAAATATAAGCAAGGAGACAGGTGCCAGACCGACAGCTGAGCTGCACCCCACCCACTGTTACTATTGTGATCGACAGCCTCTCATCACTCTATTTTTGACCCCGCAGTCAGCCCTCCCACCAGCCCGGGATCTCAACAGGCCGCCCAGTGTCCTCGAGATGTTTCCAACCTATCCCCCACACTCAGCCAAGACTATCTGAAGTAACAAACTTGACCATCACTCCCCTGCTTCAAGTCCTCTGGGTAGTCCCTGGATCCTATCCAAACTCCCTGGCAGACACAGCAGGTTGCTCCTGAACAGCTTACCCCTGCCTCCTAGACTTCCCGGAGGACACCTGCCTCTAACCCTGTTCACTGGCTGTCCTGTCTTCCCCACAAGCCACTTTCTCTTGGGCCTCTGTACATTTACAGCTTCCTTCCCCAGAGCATGGGTCCGCTCAGACTGGATTAGATGCCCCTCCAGGACCTTGCCCTGACTGCAGCAGCCTCACACTGCCTAACCCTGACTCAGACTGAAACAAGACTGCAGAGGGACATCAGGGAGGGACAGCATGTATCTGTACTGACAGGAGGACCCATTTACCAAGGGCCAGGTGCTGTGCTGTGCTGAGCGACAGATGTCAGCTCTCAGCCTCCGCTCTGTGTCAGGAGCTTTATCCCTACCTGGGGGGGGGAGGGGCAACTGAGCCTCAAGTGTGAAGGAACATCTCCAGAGTCAAACAGCGAGTATCTGCTGCACCCGCAACCCAAGCCCTCGACTCGATGCCCGTGGCCATGGGTCAGGGGGTGGCACAGACCTTGATACAGCACTGGAACTCCTCCTCAGAGTCACTGAACACCTCAACATCCAGGAAGAGCCGGAGTCGGTGGTCCACAGAGCGAAGACCAGAGCGTTCAGGAGCTACAAGCAATCAACAGGCCGTCAGCCTGGCTCTGGGAGGCCACAGCTCCAACTTACCTTCCCCCCATGTCCATCCCTCCCCCAAACACACCTCCACCTTGTTTCACCACACTCACTTGGGCTGAGGCTCCAGCTGCTACGGCCATGGGCTATAGATGTCTGAGGTGGGGTGCCATCAGACCCGCTGGGATGGTCGCTGTGGTTAGCAAGGTCACAGACAGGGTCAGGGAACCCAGAGGGATCTGGTGGTTTGTCTCCCTGGGTCTGTTCTCTATTGGGGATTTCCCCAGACACGGCCAAGAGAACCACATGGTCACTCCCACAGTTTGGACATACAACAGGAGATTCTGGAGGGAGGGACAGAGACCCTGTGAGCCTCCCAAGGGCACACCCCACCATGTCGACTGCCGCCCCCCCCCCATCCCAGTAAGGGCTAAGCTAGCCCATGGCCAACAGCCTCCTAAAAATACATCCCACCTTCTAGTTTCCAGGTCTTGCTCTGGCCCCCTCCCACAGCCTTGGGTTAATCAAGCACTGCAATCCTTCACTAGCAACGCCTGAAAAACCAAAATCAGGAGCTAGGAAGATGGTTCAAACACAGTACCTCCACGCAGGCATGAGGATCTGAGTTCAGATCCCCAGGCCCCAGGTAAAAGCAGTGTGGTGCCATGTACTTGGAGGAGAGACAGGCCAATCCCTGGAGCTCACTGGCCAGGCAGTCTAGTCAAATCGATGAGCTCCAGATTCAGTGAGAGATTGACTATCCCAAGAAATAAGGTAGAGCGTGACTGAGGAAGACTCCCAATGTCAATCTCTGCCTCCACATGCACACACATACTTGTGCACACAGCTAGATGAACACATACATATAACATGCACACACACATACAATAATTATAATGATAACAACAAAGACAAAAACAACAGATTGGGGAAGACAGAGGGGTCTCTCATGCCAGTTGAGTCTAAATCCCAGACTCATTAACTAATAGATGGATAATCGTGGACCAGTCATCTGCGATCTCAGCCTGACTACTACCATCTATAAGATGAGAATGAAAATCATGTCTGCCTCAAGGAGCTGGCAGGAAGGGTGAGTGGATGCAGGTAACGAGTGAAGGATGTGGATGAACAATGAGGAGAGAGATACGGGTAACTTCAACATTCTAGGCATGGGCTAGCCCCCACATCAATATTACACTGTGGCAGCCCCATCAAAACTTTCCCTACCCATTTTGCAAATAAGAAAGAAAAAAGTTAACAACTTACACACCCTGTCCACACCTATATGGCTGGAGGTAATGACAGAAGCCACCATATATGAAGGACCTTTGTTTTATGCCAAGGGCCATGCTCACTGCTTGAGTGTCACATTCAGATCTCACACGAAAGCTGGGCAAGGTAGCGCACACATGTAATTCCAGTATTTAAGAGATGAGGCAGGGGGACTATCACAAATTCAAGGCCAGCTTCGGCTACAGAGGAGTTTGAGGCCAGCCTAGCTATATGAGCCATGGTCTGAAAACATCAAAAACTTTAAAAGAGAGATTCCACCATAGCAGGGCTGCAGAAGCCACAGTGGCTATGGAGGACAGCCAGGATCCAGAAAGGGCTGTGATATTCCACTGCACATCTGTAGCTCGGCCTGCTGAACCTGCTAGGGCAGGCTCACAACAGGCAATGACACAGGAATATTTTTCTGGAAAAAAATAACTTAGTCCTGTTATGTCTGCTGCCAAGAAGCGTGGCTGATAAAAACTGCATTCCCATAGCTGTTATCCAGAGTTCCCCCTCCTTCTTCAAAGCTCTTACTGTTTGACTGGCCTACAGTGGAGCAATCCCCAAGATCAGAATATAAAGAGATGCCACGAGGTGCTGCATCCTCTCAAGCAGCTTTCGAGGTCAGTCAGGGAAGGACAACTTGTGCCAACCCCCAAAGCTGCTCACTTAACAGCCACCGCACAGAGGGCTCACGGGAGCCTGGCACTGCACTGAGGGCTCGTTAGGCTTCATGCCACTCCTGAAATGTTACCCCCAAACAACCAAAAGCCGTCAAGTTATGAAAAAATAATGAGTATGGCTAAGCATACTCACAAAACAGCACTCCCGACTCTGACAGGACCGTTTCTGATCTTTAACGCAGCAGGCGGGCAGTTGTGCCCACTCCCCTAAGGTCCTGTTCCCTGGGGTTCCCTCTGCACATCCCTCTCAGAGAAACCTTCCCTGCTATGTGGGTAGGCAGATCAAGGGCACAGCTGGTACCTGGATTTTGAAACAGAGGCTTCCAGCCTTCCTCACTCTCCGGTTGCAACCTGGGCTCCTCTGGCTTGAACTCACAGCTGCAACGCAGACACTGGAATCTGGGCCCCCCAGGCTGCTGCTCTTTCACACTGGTGAATGGGGTCAGCACAGCAAGTAGCTCCTGCAAGGGGGTGGGTCAGAAGGCAGCCCGCTGTGAGCAGGCAGACTCCAGGTGGAATTGCCCGGCAGACCCCCAACCCTCCAGCCTGGACCTGTTCCCCCCACACCCCACACTGGCCTCCGGATCTCATCACCTGGATGGCCTCGTGGGCCTCTGGCTCCAGCACTGCATAGCGACGCAACTGCCGGTCAGGACAGATGTAGGCAAAGTGCAGAACAAGAACCGGAGCCCCAGGGGGTGGACCTGAGCCCTGTGCAGGGACAAAGACAACTCAGCAGCGTTCGGGGCTCAGGGAGCATGGAGGAAAACAGGGACACCAAGCCCTTACATCGTATCCATTCTTTAGCCCACCCTCCTCCCAAGCCACACGCAACAGCCCTTCACACACCCAGAGCGCTCCTTGGCTCCAAGTACTCCGGAGAGAAGTGGAAAACACCCAGCCCGGCGCCCGGCACACGAGAGCCCACAGATTATTATCAAAGATGAGTCTGGACCCCACAACTCACCTCAGGCACCCGTTCTCTTGGAATCTCTGGCTCTAGCTCAGCTCCCACCAGGCTCTGCAGCTCCAGCTGCTCTAGAGTCCGAGCTGCTCGCAGCTCCACCTCAGACAAGTGGGCGGAAGTGACTCGGAGAAAGCATTCCTTGCCCTGCACACCCTCAAGCCCCTGCAGGGGACACACCAGCATGGGGCGACAAAGCTCTGCTGCAGAGAGGCCAAGAGAGAACTGGAGTTAAGAAGGGTCCAGATCCTCTGCTCTCCCATGGGAGGCCTTCTATCCAGCCTGGCCTCTCCACAGCCCTTCTGACATCTCAATACCACTTGTCTCCATATGCCCAATGGTCACAGGGCCCCTCACCTTCCACTTCCTTCTGCTCCTGCTCCTCTTCCTCCTCCAGGTACTCTCTCGACTCCTCTTCTTTATCTCTTTCTTCCCTCTCTTCTTCATGGGGCTCTGGTTCCACCCTGACCTCCTCTGACACTTTCTGTGGTGATTCCTTAGTGTCTTCTGCTTCCCCTGTGGCTGGAGGGCTGCATGCAGTCTCCAGGCTCTGGGCATCCACAAGAGGGCTGCTAAGGGCAGGAGTCTTGGTGGCAGCCAGAGGGGGGCTCCCTGTGGTCTCCAGGTGGCTCCTGTACTGCAGCCAGTCACAGCCAAACCGCTCCCGGAAGCTGTTCAGCAGCTCGAGCTCCCGGTGCTGTTGCACAAACCATCCTGGGATGGAGAAGGACGTAGAGCTGAGGCCCTCCCCGGACACTAGGTGAACCAGCCACTTTCTACGGCCATTCCTCAACAGGCCTCCCCTCTACAGTATGTCCTCAAGTGTGCCCTAAGGAACGCCGTGATGATAAGCAATCCAGAACCACACATACCAAACAAAACTTGTGCAGGTTCACAAAACATGGCCACACATCTAAGACCCTGAGATGCTCTGTAGGAAAAAAGCCTGCTCCACTTTGTTTTACCTTATACATACTTCCCGAATGGTTCTGGCCATAACATCTCTTTATTCTACAGTCTTTAGCACCCTCTGAAATCTGTGTTCCTTAGGAGAATGCTGCCTGGAAGCAGGCCCTTCTCTTTGGCCTAAACTAAAAAGATAGTGGACTGAGGGGCCCTCCACAATAACCCATACCGCCCCAAAATCAAGTTTCTCCTATGACACCTACAAGACAACATCAAGATTAGAGAGGGTTGGAGGGAGGGGGAAGGGAGTGAGCAGGGAGGGTCCACTTACCAGCTGGGGAGGGATTCAGAGTTCGGAGCTCCGGGTCTGTGTCACTGGGTTCAGAGATGCTAGCCCGCCTCACACGGACTCGGCTCTAGTTTGGACAGACAGATGGGGGTCTATGAAAGCCAGAGCCTTTAGCCTGGCCATCCATGGCCACTACCTAAACTATCAGAAAGCGCCAAGTACTAACAAGGACAAGACCTTTCCAAGTACTGCTGCTAGCCTACCAAGTACCCACACCAGTAAAGAGACCACCCAAGCCCAGGCACAAACCAGCAGAAGATGCCACTTACCTTAACCTTACGAAGTGGGGCCTGGGCCACAACGCCCCCCGAGGAGAGGCTATCACTCAGCTCGGGGCCACCTGAGGTCTCAGTGGTACTCCCCACTGGCCAGGACTGAGGCTGGGTCAAGGAACCAAGCCCTGAAGATTCTGAAGCCTGGTGTGTGACAAGAGGAAGGAGGTCGGAACCAAGCCTGAACTAACCAGGAGAGAACTCTACTTTCCACTGACCAGGAAAACCTTTCCTACCCTGTCTCCCGAGCTACTGCCCTCCCTCCGTGCCATCCCGTGAGTCCTCCCTCATCCCACCCCCACCAGACTAACCTGAAGATCCTCCAGTGACAGAGCCTCGCCATCAAGCAAGAACTGTGTGAGAGAAAGCAGACAGCAGAGCCTGAGACAGAGCCCGCGGCCAGCGACTCCTCCAGGTATTGACAGCACCACAGGGTGACTAGGTCTTTGCCTCTCACTCAGGATGGGAAAGGGGGTACAGTCGAAGAAGGACAGACACCAGGTAACCACTCACGCCATGAGCAGCATCTCTGGCCCGAGGTGACAGGTACTGAGCAGTGGCCGCGCGGTGTGCCGGGTGGAACCACAAGGGGTTGCCTTCCAGATAGAGCTGAAGGGCAGGGAAGGGGACTGAGTGAGCCAGAGATCCTCCCAGACCTGAAGGTGGCTCCCGGGCCCGTAAGGCACGCAGGTCTCACCTTACGGAGCTCAGCCAGCAGCCACAGTGGTGACAGCTCCGTGTGTCCTTCTAGAAGGTTGTAGGCCACATCGAGGTGCCGCAGGTTCCTCAGCTGCTCCAGGCCTAGGGCAGAGGAGAGAAGGAAGAGGCCTTGTGGAGGCATGCTGGGGACAAGAGAGTGTGGCTGTCTGTATGCTGAGGACAGAGGTAGGAGGACAAATCTTTGCACCAAAGTCCTACCTCTAAGTCCTCAGGAGGCTCTAGATCAGCGGTTCTCAACCTGTAGGTCCTGACCCCTTTGGAAGTCGCATATCAGATATTTCCATTATGATTCATAACAGTAACGAAATTACAGTTGTAAAGTAGCAATGAAATAATGTTATGGTTGGGGGTCACTGCAACATGAGGAACTGTATTAAAGAGTCACAGTGTTGGGAAGGTTGAGAACTCCTGCTCTAGATGTAGGTGATCTATAAACCAACCTGAGCCACACCCATCCAATTCCCTTCCAGACCGACCCCACCCTACACACACACTTCCTGCTTACCCTGAAGGCTCCGAAGCTCATTGGCTCGCAGAATCAAAATCCCCAGGGCAGCCCCTGAAGGCCCAACTCTGGGCACCAAGTGCAGGTGGTTATAGGAGATGTCCAAATGGTACAGCTCAGATAAATCCTGGCAGTGGGTGAGGAGACAAAGGTTCTCAACCTGACGAAGCTCTAGGCAGGGTCCTCTGGGCCATCTTCTCAAACCTACCTTGGCCTACAGAAACTGCAGACACAACACAAGCGATCTCCTCCACCCCGCACTGAAAGACCCGAACAAACACTAGCATGTTCCTAAGGGTTCCAGGCTACACCCCGATGGTGACTCCAGCCTACCAAGTTCCCGCCTAGGGGAGGACAAGGCTCTGAGGCACACTCAGAGCAACCAAAGAGATCCTGTTTGCTTCAGCCACCACCTGAAGACAGGGCCAGTCTCTGAGGGACAAGCGGGACCTAGCCAGTCAGTGCGGTCAGTGAGACAACCCAGATGCACTTCCTGTGGCCCCACAGCCACTTCCCAACTTGTGAATTCCCAGTTCTTGGGTGTGCAGATTGCCCCATGCCCTTCCCTACCCCTTCGTTCTCCATTCAGTTCACTTTGAACCCTCTTCCCTATTTTGAGTTTATTTTTCACTGAAGTACGTCCTTACCACTTTAACAAGTACTCAGCATTATTACTATTGTTGTTGTTGTTGTTATTGTTATTATGGTTATGATTATTATGATGATTATTATTATTATGGTTTTTCAAAACAGGTTTCTCTGTGTAGCCCTGGCTGTCCTGGAACTCACTCTGTAGACCAGGCTAACCTCAGACTCAGAGACCTGCAGGCCTCTGCCTCCCAAGTGCTGGGATTAAAGGCGTGTGCTACCACCGCCCAGCAGCCTTATTTATTTTTAATGGAGGACAAAAAGGACACAGGGAAAAGACTCGTCATCATCATCAAATCGACCACTTCCGAGCCACACACTAGGCTAAGTAACATAGGGTATTCTTCACAAGAACTCCTGTGAGCTCCACTTCGCAGTGAACAAACCAAGAAGCTAACGATCTGCCCCAAGGCACCCAGGCAGCCCAAGCTGAGATCACAACTGCCTTGGATGCCAGAGGGGAGACCCACACACACAGTCCTGCCTCTCAGGATGTGGCTCCACCTAGGGCCGAGAGCAATGTGGAGTAGGAGCTAATCTGAGAGTGAGTGAGCGCAGAGCCATCCAAGGCCCAAGCCCATCAGCTCACACTCACCATCAGGAAGCCTTTGCAGTCCTGGATATGATTGTGGCTCAGGTTGAGGAAACGAAGAGCTGACAGGAGACGCTGAAGGGACGGGGAAAAGAGGCACACAAAGGTTCTTCACCCAAGGATACCTGTCTGGAATTCCTCCCAGAGGACCATCCTTCCCCTGGAGGAGGGGGGGGGCACTCACCAGGGAGCTGTCTAAGTTGGTGAGTGCATTGTAGCTGAAGTCCGCAGAAAGCAAAGCGAGCCAGGGAAGGGCAGAGCAGAGGTCGCCACCACAGGCCGACAAGAGCTCCTGGGTAGGAGACAGGCACATCTGCTACTTCATTCTCAACCTCCTCCCCATGCATGCTCCATCATCCAGCTCATCATTCATATATACCAGGGTCTACCTGGAGACTCAACCTCCTCCC
>CABHPH010130221.1:2764-34340 GCA_902168325.1 Peromyscus nudipes
AGAAAGAAAGAAAGAAAGAAAGAAAGAAAGAAAGAAAGAAAGAAAGAGAAAGAAAGAAAGAAAGAAAGAACATTCAAATATGTGTCAATTTGTCCCTGTTTGCAGATGACATGAGATACATTATATATAGATGGAACATTCTACAAAATATGTTAAAAAGTGAATTCAGCAAAGTTATAAGATAAAATTTACATAAAAAACAGTCTGGAAAAAAATCAAACAATTCCATTTATAATATGTACAAAGGATAAAACACTAAAAAAAATTTGAAAAAGGAAGTTGACAATCTCACTAAATGAACTATAAACATTAGTGAAAGAAATTAATCAATGAACAAGCTATAAATCAATGGAAAGTTATACCATATTCATGAACTAACAAAACTAATATTGTGAAAGTACCAATAATCAATATTCTTAAAATACCACAAAGCAACCTACATATTCAGTGCAATTGACATTAAAATACCAATTAATATTCTTCACACAGAAAAAAATAATCTCAAAATTCATATGGACCCACAAAAGACGGAAGTGATCTTAAACAAAAAGAACAAAGCTGGAGGCATCACATCAACTGTCCTCAAAATACACTGCAGCCAGAGTGACCACAGAACAGGGGAGTAGCCCAAAACCAGAACAGACAACCCGGAATAGGCCCACTCACCAACACCCAACTGTTTTTGTTGTTACATTTGTTTTGTTTTTATAGACGCAACAAGAATTCATATTGAGGGGCTGGAGAGATGACTCAGCGTTTAAGAGCACTGACTGCTCTTCCAGAGGACCCAGGTTCAATCCCCAGCACCCACATGGCAGCTCACAACTGTCTGTAACTCCAAGATCTGACACCCTCACACAGGCAAAATATCAATATACATAAAATAAGAATAAATAAATATTTAAAAAAAAGAATTCATATTGAAGAAAAGAAAGTCTCTTCTATAACTGGTCCAAGAAAAATCAGACATCCTAAGCTGGAGAGACTCAACCCTGTCTTTTACTCAACATATGAGAAAGATCAGTTCAAAATGAATTGATGACTTACATGCAAGTCATGAAACTACAGAGTGGGGGGCGCTGCATAATGCTACCTGGACAAAGTTTTTTTTTTCTCTTTAGCAAAGAACTCGAAGACACAGCTAACAAGAAGAAAAATAGAAAAGTGGGCTTAAACATTTCCACAAAACAAAAGAGGGAAGGGAAATAATTGAACGAAGAAACTACAGTTGAGGGAAACATTGGAAAGTACGTATCTATGAGGGTTATTATCCAAAATACAATAGGATTTGAAGGAACTCAACAGTTAGTACATTTTTAATGCATTAACTACTATTGCACCCCTGTGGCCAAACAATTTAGGTAAAGGAAGATTCATTCTGACTCAGAGTTTCAGAAAGTTTTCATCCGGCGTGGCAAGGATGGCACGGTGGGACAGCTCAAGTCACAGTTACCAGAACCAGAGACTGTTCACATCTCAATGGACCAAAAAAAAAAAAAAAAAAAGAAAGGAGGAAAAAACCAAGGAGGGGAAGGCCTTTTATGCCCGCTGTCCACCACCCACAGTCTACTTCTTACCAGCCAGGCCTTACCTCCTTATAAAGGTTTCACAGCTTCCCAAAATAGCATTTCCATCTTGGGACCCAGAATTAAAAGCACATGGGGGACTTTTCATATTCAAGCCATAACAAAGCTGAGTATATATTTCTCAAGAGAGAACATAGAAAATGGCCAATAGATACTGTCTTAGTTAGGGTTTCTCTTGCTGTGAAGAGAGACCATGACCACAGAAACTCTTACAAATGAAAACATTTATTTGGGGTGGCTTCCTTATAGTTCAGAGGTTTAGTCCATTATCATCATGGCAGGAAGCAAGGCAGCATGCAGGCAGACATGGTGCTGGAGCTGAGAGTCCTACATATTGAGCCAAAGGTAACCAGAAGAGAACTGAGACACTGGGTGTGGCTTGAGCATATATAAGACCTCAAAGCCCACCCCCACAGTGACACTTCCTCCAACAAGGCCACATCTATTCCAACAAGGCCACACCTCCTAACAGTGTTATGGGAAATAGGCAGGGCACACAAAGACAGAGTGCAGGAGCTCCCTCTATGTGGGACAGAAGAAAGCCAATCTCACAGAAGCTTGCAAGCTCCAGATTCAGAGAGAGACACTGTCTCAAAAAAAAAGAAAAAAAAGGTGGATGGCTCCTGAGAAATGTGTGTGTACACACACACACACACACACACACACACACACACACACACACACAAGCAAATCTAAGAGCCAATAAAATGGTTCAGCAGGTAGAAGCACTTGCCACCTAATCTGATGAGCTGAGTTCAATTCCAAGAATTTACACAGTGGAAGGAGAGAACCAACTCCTGCCAGTTGTCTTCTGACCTCCACATATGTGCCCCAACACATACACATATAAAAATAAATTTAAAAAACAAATGAATAATATACAAAATTAGTACCCCCCAAATCCCGTACTTAGCTCTCAGAAGCTGTAGGAACCAGTACCTTGGTTAGACACTTGGCAGGATTCTATCCTTCTATGATTCATGGCTATCTCAGCATTTAAATCCAAACAGCAACTTAAGAATTTTTCTGGGAAAAAAAGATTTTAAAAGATACTACCAACTGAGTTCTGCCTCCCAAGAGGTGGCTTCTCTCCTCACCATAGTGTATCATCTACTTCATCAAAAGTTCCATGTGGCATTTTAACAGTGATGCTGTCTGAGAACAGATGTCAAACACTGAAAGCAGGGTTACATATAGCTCAAGATGGCCTCAAAATCACTATGCATCTAAGAATGACCTTAAACTTTTGATCCTCCTGCCTCCACCTCCTGAGTAGTGGATTTGTAAATGTGTACCACCATGCCCCATCTATCTGATTCTGGGAATCAAAACCAGGGCTTTCTGTAGGTTAGGCTGTATCCCCATTCCCAAAAACATGTTTCCCTAATATATTCCATAGTGAGTAAAGAACAGAGCTCTGTTAAGAGAGGACAGAGCATCACAAGGCTCCAGAAAAGAGAGTTGTGTCCTCCACTAGCCCAAGACACAGGGTTTTGGGGGTACTTACCAATTCTTGATAGCAAGGACTCAGGGTTCCCCCAAACCTGCCCCATGCTGCATTGATGGGTGAAAGCCAGCCATGCTTCCTCGTTTCTGATAGGAAATTCAGCCTAACTAGGAAGGGTTGAACAGACATGCACAGCCTCTGTCTGAAGAGCTGGGTCCAAGCCTCACATTTGTACCCATTGGGCATCCTTTGACATCCAGGTCCCTGTGTACTGACTGCTCCAATCATGCCCAGGCTGTTTCTCAGAACCTCAATGCTGACACATGTCCCAACTCCTCATTACCCACTCTGTGGCTGCTGCTCCACCCGCACACAGCCCTCACTAATATCTCAAGTCTCCTTCCCCTGGATCAGGCTGCCAACCATGGAGGCCTCCCTCCTTCCCTACTCTCTGGGATTCCATGGTCCACAGCCAATATTCAGAAAGACTTTTGGATTGTCCCTCAAAACAAAACCAGAGTCCTATCACTCCCCTGAGTGACAATCAAGTCACTCTCACCTGTCCCCAGATTCACTGAACTCTTCTCCCTGCTGGCTTTCCTGACTCCATCCCAGTCTAAGCTCAAAGCATTATCCAGTATGGGTCAGCTTTAATCCATTCAGCCAGATTATGTTGCTCCTTTGTCAAACCTTCCAGTTAAGTCCATACCACAATCTACACAGTACTGTATGCAATCTGCCACCCACTTCTCCCCCACCTAATTCCCCAAACATCTCTGAACTCAGTCCTATGACTCTACCCTTAGGCCACCATTGCCTTAGAATCTAACATGATAATTATCTTCATGTGCGTAGGCTGACACTACACACTCCCATTCTGCTGAATTTAAAATCCATGATGGCAGAATATTTTATCTTTGGTTTCCTCCTGTATCTCAGTGCCTACAACAACACCTGGAACTCAGTGTCAATGACACTTGATAAATGTTCTATTACCTACACCCCTCTCTCTACATACACACATGTGCACACACACACACACACACACACACACACACACACACACATTCTTTACTTTTATCACACTATCCAAAAGTAATCTTAAGACATCATAAACTTGCATCCTAAACACTTTGTACACGCTCTCAAAAACAAAAACCGCCTATCCCACCATACCGGTAAACAGGTGGCCGACAACTCAATACCTAACATACCCATCAGCATGCAGACTTCCCAATGGTCTTGAAATGCTCTTTGCAGCTACTTGGCTGCCTATTTTCTTACTTGCTACACCCGGCTGTTATTCCTGCTGGGTAGCCCAGTTGTCTTACATCTCTGTATGTCACATCACTCCTGGATAGCGCCAGGCCAGCTGTCCTGTGGGACTGTGTGCCTCCCACCCTACCACATCCCAACTCCACAGTGAGTGAAACCATGCTTGACCACCAGGTTAAGGCTACATCCAGCCTCTCTATTTCCTGTCAGGAACCCGAGAACAGGAGAATATTCCACCCTTGTTGACCTCAGACTCAATCGTCCTGGTATTCATTGGGAGCCAGGGACTGCGTGCTAGTCACAGTGTGATGGCCGCACACCTAGAGCACTTCTGCACTGGCTAACCTGACATGCCTCTGCAGGGCTGCTTCCCCAACCTCCTCCCCCCACCCCACCCTGGCTCTTATCTCTTAGGGCTCACACTGCAGTTTTTAATTTCCATGGTCGTGACTGTCCATTCTGAATCTCAGACCCACCATCTCGCCAATACTTCCTTTCAGTGGAAAATGCAATCAAGAACGAGATGTGGAATTGGAAATGCTCAGAACTACAAGGGCACCACGGCTTCTAGACTCGTCTCATTGACACGACCAGGAATTGAAAGTGAGTATGAGGTGTGGTGTGTGTGTGTGTGTGTGTGTGTGTGTGTGAGAGAGAGAGAGAGAGAGAGAGAGAGAGAGAGAGAGAGAGAGAGAGCACATGTGTGGAAGTGTAGGTCTTCACTTTCCTCCTTGTCTGAGGACGGACACTCCCTTGTTGCTCACTACTGCATACACCAGCTGGCCCTTGGGCTCCCAGGAAGTCATCTGTCTCTGCCTGCCTTCTCGTCACAGGAGCAGCAGGGTTACAGACACACACCACCCCCACGCACCTTTATGTACATTCTTAGGATTCTAACTCAGTCCTCACACTTGCACGGCAAGCGCTTTACCCCCTGAGCCATCACCCTACCCTGTGCATGATTCAGGCATGAGTTTACACTGACATTTTCCATTTATGTTCAGTACTGTGAAACACACACACACATACACACACACACACACACACACACACACACACACACACACAATGGTTTCAGAATTTCACCATTAACATCCCTACTAACACAACACTGGTGTTTAAAATGTCAATGTTCCTCTGAAAGGTCTCTTGCCATTAGACTATCTGCAGTGTGGGGATCTTTGTTTTAATATAAGATCCTTTAAACTAGAAGACAGGAGCACAAAGGTCCCCACCACAAAGAAGGAGTGACTCTTGAGGAAGATGCAAATTACCTTATTTGACTGTCACACATTGCATATGTACTCATTTGGCGCCCATGTCACATGTATACATTCAATTTTAAAAATCTAACCCTCTCAAAAAAATCTCCTTGGCAAGCTTATCAATGAAAAGATTTTTAATTAATTCTGTTAACCTTATTCTCTTAAAATATGAGTGTAACATCAATCTGTGTGTACTTACAAGAATGGAACCCTATTAACATTCACCTTCATATTCAATTTTCCTGTACCTGTAGTATTTAAACAGGTGATGGGAAGCTTTTGAGTCAACATTAAAGAACGCTTAAACTAGAATTCGGATTTCCACAGAAACAATAGATCACTATTTCCAAGAAGAAGTAAAATCTTTTTCAGTAACTATATAATTTTCTTTAAATGATCTTCTAACAATTAATGTGTGACCCAATCTTTAGCATCATTCCACGGCAGCTTCACTGAACACACAGGCATATTTTCCCCATAGAATCCAAACATAGCCTTGAAGCTGGCATCCCATAAAAGCTGGCATCCTGATTTGAGGAGCCTCTGACAGGGGAACACTGTAACTGAGCAGCCACAGCTACTGCGGCCTTAGTGGGAACCATAAGTGATTTGCGCGTCTGTGGTGGTCTGAATTTAAACTTTGACAGATACTCCATTTTACCAGTAGTAGGGCATTAATAATGTTGCCAAACACGCCACTTCTGACTTCCTTTCTATATGATGTGAGATGTCAGTAGCTGATGTCAGAATCGGGTACTTTGGAACCTTGATCCTAAACAAAGGGGTTGAAAATGAGGACGTAAAATTCAAAGCCAACCACATGATCTCTTTGCAGAATGCTGCCCAACGTGTTATGGTGACGTACCCTTCACGGTGAGAAGAGAACCCAGAAGATGAACAGTAAGTGTCATGTGTTTGGATGGTGGACAGTCTCCAACTGGAAACTGACATCCTTAACATCCACCAAGAAATGAGAAGGCTTACTAGAACTCTGCCACTCCCACCTGGGCCCCTCCATTGACCTTGGTCAACTTTAAACAGGGAAAGGGACAAGGAGATGGAAATAGCATATAGGATTGTCATGGCTAGAATGTGAAATCTCCCCAAAAAGGCTCATGCACTGGGACAGTTGGTCACGGCTGGTAGTGTTGGTTTAAAAGGTTCTTAAACCTTTAGGAGGTGGGGCCTATTTGGTGGAAATCAGGCACCAGAGACAAGTCCCACCTAGGCCATCTGTTTCCTGATCCACCAAGATGTTGGGAGGCACCACTTGGTGCTGGGGCCACTGTGAATGGTGCTGCCCCCAGCCTCCATGTCTTTCCCACCATGCTGAACTGTTTCCCATAAAGCCGTGACTCAAACTCGCCTCCCCCAAGTTGCTTCTGTGTAGCATTTTGTCATTGTGACCAGAACAGTCAGTTATCCAAGTGTGGTGAGGGTTTTCCCCGGGGTCAACGATGGCAGAAACAGGTTGGGAGACAGAGGAATGGAAAGGAAAAACGAATGGAGCAGGTAGGTGGGAAGGAGGCAGGAGAAGCCATTGGGAGCAGAGGGAGTTATAGAGATGAGAACCATTGACTCAGGAAAGCCCAGTGCCCTCTTTCCTTACCTACCACCTCCTTCAGCATGG
Source organism: Peromyscus nudipes (assembly GCA_902168325.1). Classification (NCBI taxonomy): domain Eukaryota; kingdom Metazoa; phylum Chordata; class Mammalia; order Rodentia; family Cricetidae; genus Peromyscus; species Peromyscus nudipes. The sequence goes on from CABHPH010130221.1 coordinate 9,968, forward strand.
CACCTCCAGACGCAGCCTGGTTGGGCTAGCCTCTCAGCCTTCGAGCTCCCTCAACAGTTCACGTCACTTACTGCTATTTTCATATTTTAACTGTGGCAAAATACACAGAACATCAGATTTGCCACTTTAACTGAGTATTTATAGTTGACAAGTTTATAGTAAGACAACTTGTTTGTTTGTTTGTTTGTTTGTTCATTTGTTTGTTTTTTGAGACACAGTTTCTCTGTGTAGTTTTGGTGCCTGTCCCAGAACTTGCTCCATAGCCCAGGCTGGCCTCCAACTCACAGAGATCCACCTGCCTCTGCCTCCTGAGTGCTGGGATTAAAGACATGTGCCACCACCACCTGGCTGGTAAGATGATTTTTAATTGTTGTAAAATTTTAAAGGATTACATGGCCTTGATTCTTACCTGAAATGTTGGCACAACCTCACACTGTCCATGCCCCAGAATTACCTCATTAATAAAGCATTTTGTTCAGTGCTGATAAAAATCATTCTTGTGCAGCTGTCTCCAGAACATTTCATCTTGTAAGACTTGTGCTCACTTCTCATTAAACAACACTCCCCAGCCCACTGCCAGATTCTGGCAACCAACTAGACCATTCACTATTTGTCCTTCTGTAACACATTCATTCTCTCTCTCTCTCTCTCTCTCTCTCTCTCTCTCTCTCTCTCTCTCTCATAATATCTTATGATTTACCCATTTTGCAGTATCAGAATCCCTTTCTTTGAGTGAGAAATGTTCCCCACAGGCTCAGGCATTTTAACACTTGGTCCCTAGCTGGTGGCACTGTTTGGGGAGGTTTAGGAGGCGTGGTCTTGCTGGAAGAAATGCAACACTGGCAGTGGGCTTTGAGAGTTTATCACTTCACCCACTTCCAGTTCTCTCTCTACTTCTTGCTTGTGATTGAGGATGTGAGTTCTGAGCTTCCTGCTCCAGCCATCACGCCTGCCTGCTACCATGCTTCTCTGCCATGATAGAGTCTTATCCCTCAGAAACCAGAAACCAAATAAACTCTTCCATCTGTAAGCTGCCTTGGGACTGGTGTTCTATCAGAGCAACAGACTACCAGTCCACCATATGGACATCTTGTTTATCCACTCATCCATCAATAGACACTGGGTTAGAACCATGTTTGGGGTGATTATGAATAAGGCTGTTGCATATGGGGAGTGAGGAACTGTAACAACCTCCTTCACCAGGCACAGCATTGTCTCTCCTTGATATAATTTTCAGAGGTATTTCTTCATTAAACAGGTTGCCCAGATAATTTTTCTAATGAAGAGAAATAGGTGTTGTGTTGATTTCCCAGTCTACCTGCTACCCTGTCACTGACTGCAGGCCTTCAGGCTGAGCTTCGTCTGCTGGGGATTCAGCAAGTGACTGACTTGTGACTCAGACCAGTGACTCATCCTCCTGTCAAGGAGGTGGAAACTAGGCAGAAAGAAATTGACACATGCAAGTTCTTGGTCTGAGTCATGGAGACAAACCCCACCAGTGATTTCACATTTGTTATATTTAGACTTTTATGAGTCAACTCAGTTTTATTTTGCTTTATCCTACTTATATATACACACGTACATGGGTCTCTATGTTGTTTTACGTACATCCATATATTTATATAGAGAGTCTATTTTCTATAATTTTCAAGCTGAAGTCAAATTTTCTGAACTTTCAGGAGAATTCTCCTGCTCATTGTATACACACACAAGATGTCTAATACCCATCTAATGAAGTGGGCTGAGCTTCCAAGGGAAGCGGCAGACTAATTAAAACCAAGGATGGTTTTATATGCATCCTTATTCTATTTGGAATCAATCTCATCTCACAGGAAACTGGCCATCAAGAATCAAAGAAGTAAGGTCAGCTGGTGGAGCAGGGACGGTGGGAGGTTCACATGACTGTGTCCTTTAGGTACGTACCAAGATATGGCCTTCTCATCAAGTCTCATACAGAAAACGAAACGTAAGACTGAGACGTTCCTTTCCAATCACTGTGAGTCTATGCCCATCCTGAATTCTAGCCAAACTGGTACCCTGACCCAACCCAAGCACATTGGAACATTCTTCATTCCAATCTCTTCCTGCTACATCCTTCCAACAGGTTAAGTTTCCTCCAAACCTTGACATTCCATGTGTAGACAGGATTCCTCCATTCCATGCCTCCTTGTTTATGGCCAGATGAAGCAAAAAGTTTACCAGGGCTTATCACCATGACTTATCATTCTCACCTCTGCTTCAAACATACACACACACACACACACACACACACACACACACATTCCCACATAAGTGTATACATTAGAGAATAGTTTGGACTCCAGCACCAGTCATGGAAAGGTCATATAACAGATTGCCTGGTCTTTCAACCTGACTTGAACCATTTGGCAGGATCTCAAATCATGCAGCCACGTGAGTCTGTCCCTGCCACACCGTCCCTATACACATAGTAAGAAATCAGTTATACTGCCTGTCTCGGGCTCAAGAGGCAGCTGGAAGAGGACCAGACAGGGACACAGCTAACCAGAAGGACAAGGAAAGACCAACAAGAGCAGGAAAAAGAAGGCTGCATGTTTGAACCTTGTGCACATTTCATGCAGTGACTTCCAAACAGGGGCGAGAACATGCTGGCTCTCTTGATAGAAGTCAAATTACCAAGTCAGGCAGAAAAACAAACTCAGGGATATCTGTCAATCAAACCAGGCCATAATTGCTATGTGAGCCTGCTTTTATTATTATTATTGTTTGTATCTGGAGATTTGAGGTCATATATTAACACATTAATTGAAATTTTGGTCATAATTATCATGTATTAAGCTGTTGATTACATGGTTGCATTTTGAAATTTTTAATTGGTTTGTTTCAATTGATAAAAGGTAATTTGTTTGGGGATGATGCTTCAAGTTATGTATTTAATTATCATTGAATAGATAATTAATATAGAGGAGCAATAGTAAACAATGGCTATGGTAATTATCAGGGAAGTACACATATTTGTACAAATAGGACAGATGAGTTTTCTCCCTCAAGTTGCTTTGGTCTTCTTCTGTGCCATGGTGCCGGTCCACAGACTTCACAGACCTAATTAGTGACGTCTCTGTCTCATTCGCTTCCTCTGATTCGAAAGGAGCTGGAAAGCTGTGAGGACAATGGGCATCCTAAAAGCTGCAGTATAGCTTTGTTTGCCCCTTTTGCAGATTGCTCAGAGTTCCTGCATCTTTTGTCTCTGCTCAGAATTCCCATAGCACTTGATAGAATTTTGTATGTATGTATGTATGTACGTATGCGTGCGTGCATATACATGTGTGATGTGCATGTGTGGGCACCTGTGGAGGCCAAAGATTCCATTACATGTATTCCCTATCACTCTCCACTTTATTCTTGAGGGTCTCTCACTGAACCTAGAGCTCACCATATTGGCCAGATGGGCTAGCAAGTGCCCAGGCTCCTCCCCTGCCCTCGCATCACACCCAGCACTAGGGTTACAGAAGTATGCTGCCACGCTTTGTCTATGTGGGTGTTGAGGATCCATACTTGCACAGCAGTACTTTAACCACTGAGCCATCTTACCAGCCCATAAACAAAACGTTTTATTAATTTGTTCCTGAGTCCCCAACCTTACAGAGGAATCTCACAGCACAAGGAGACTAACAGCTCCCATCAGGGTGTGTGCTGGATGGTTTTATGTCAACTTGGCATGAGCTAAAGTCATCTGAGAGGAGGGGACCTCAATTAAGAACATGCCTCCATAAGATCAGGCTGTATGCAAGCCTGTAGGGCATTCTCTTAATTAGTGATTGTTGTGGGAGGGCCCAGCTCATTGTGCGTGGTGCCATCCCTGGGCTGGTGGTCCTGGCTTCTATAAGCAAGCAGGATTGACAAGCCATGAGGAGCAAGCCAATAAGCAGCACCCCTCCGTGTCCCTGTCCTGTTTGAGACCCTGTCCTGACTTCCTTCATGATGGACTATGATGTGGAAGTGTAAACTGAATAAACCCTTTCCTCCCCAACTTGCTTTAAGGTCATGATGTTTCATCTCAGCGATAGAAACCCTGACTAAGACGACTTAAGGAAGTCAGCCCTCTCCTACTATGTGGGTCCAAGACCAAGTCATTAGGCTTGACAACAAAGCACCTTTACCCACTGATCTGTCTTGCCAAGCCCCAAAGCCTATTCTTAAAGCTGTTTTGCATAAAAACCTCTCAGAGGAAAAGCCGGTTTATTAGAAGGGTGCGTTCATTGCTAGCCTTAAGTGATGGGAGCTGTTCAAGGCTATCTCATTCGGGTCTCACAATAGTCCTGTGAGGAGGACAGCAGGCAGGACCATCACGTGGTTAAGGTGTGAAACTGAGGCTACGGTGGGGTGGTGCTAACCACAGCACTGCTGAAGAAGCTCTTCCCACAATAGGAACAGGAATGAAACCTAAGTGGCACACCCTAAGGCAGTGTGTGCCAAACATCTGTCAGGCCACCCCTGGGAGTTCTCCCAACAGCCCTACTCTTCAGACACTCTATAGATGTGACAGGGCACATATTATACAGACAAACTTGTACTCCATGTTGTTAAAAAGGAGTCAGCAAATATAGGGTATTGCTAGCTTAGTGTGTGCCTACACATGCGCGCACAAACATACACTCACACACACGGTTAGTGCTCTCTTTCTTCTGAGTTAACCCACTGTCAACCCAGATGCCTTTGGAGCAGGGCAAAGTTGACCAGTAGTCAACCTGACTCAGTGTTTCAGAAAGTGTCTGAGCCCACATCCACAGGATAGGGAAGATTCCAAGGGATGTTAACAAGAGAGGTTCAAACACCACAAGTCTCAGAAACGTGACTGACAACTGAGCAGAGGGGTAAGCCTGAGCTCCAGAATGATGGACTGGTTTGTCCCCACCTGTCCTAGTTAGGGTTTCTATTGCTGTAATTAAACACCATGACCAAAAGCAATTTGGGAAGGGGAGGGTTTACTTCAGCTTACAACTCTCAGGTCACACTCCATCTCTGAGGGAAGTCAGAGCAGGAACTGAAGCAGAGCAGGAACCTGGTGGCAGGAGCTGATGCCAGACCACAGAGCCATGCTGCTTACTGGCTTGCTCCTCATGGCTTGCTCAGCCTGCTTTATTATCCCATCCAGAACCACCAACCCAGGGTGGCACCTCCCACCTTAATCATTAATTTAGAAACTGCCCTACAGACTTACCACGGGCCAATCTTACAGAGGTATTTTCTCAGTTGACATTCCCTCTCCCCAAATATGTCTAGTTTTGTATCGAGTTGACAAAAACCCATCAGCGCACCACCCAGTCTAATCTGCTGGCTGGGGATGAGATGCAAGGCAAAAGTTTGAATATGTTAATCTTTTGCTTTCCCAGATTGCAGGCTCTCTATATAAAGAGCAACTTTAAAGATTCAATTCCTGTCTCCGCTCATTGGCATTTGCAAGTAGCAGACAGCAAGATCAGGTACTCCAGCTACCAATGTGCAGCATTTGTTTCCCAAGAGAAGCCCTGACCATGGTTAGGGAGCTGGAGCTCTACCCACAGACAAGGTAAGTCGGTGAGAGCCAAAAAATGGGGAGGAGTGTAGTGTACTGCTGTCTTCTGGACCTGGTGTGGCCATTGCACTCGGCAGCCATGCACAAGATTGAGCACATCAACATCCCAACAAAGATGAGGGAGGGGCTCATGAGGCCCCACCCCCAGCTGAAGAGCCCTTAGCAGTTAATGGTTGCTGGGAAAGGGAGTCACTTTTCTTCAGTAGTGTAGACACTGCTGTTGCCCATTCTCCAGGAAATACCATCTCCAATCCATCCTCATGCAAGTAACTCTACTTAAAGCCTGTGTCATTTAAAAAAGAGGGGAAGGAGGAAGGCAGAACCATTGGGAAGGAGTCCAGAGGGAGTTTGAGGGAGACAAGAGAGGTTGGGGTGTTAATTTGATTTAAAAATGCATTATATACATGCATGAAATTACTATGGAATAAAGAAAGAGGGTGAATTTTATTAGGGGATCCACCTCACACTATTAATAAAGATATACCCCATCCCAGTGTTTCCAGAAATGGAATCTTGATTGTAACAGTTCTCTGAAAACACTTGCCCTTTCTAGATTGTGAGGGTCTGAGCAGCACTCTAAGGAAATAGAGAGTCAGTCCAGCCTATTCCCCCAGCACTCAGCCTAACTAGGCTCAAGTCAAGGTCAGCCAGGGTACGTGGGTGGTCATCACAGCAGCCCATGGCAGCACCCCTTTGGAAGTCACCATAGAACTGACAAATTTACAAGGACCCAAATCAGGGCTTCTGGTGACTGCGGAGATGTGCTGGTTTTTCCCAGCCCACCAAAGTCACTGCTCATCCTTGGAGCTTTGCATGGCAGCCCAGCACTGGGGTCAGCTGTGGAAGTCAGGAGTCTGTGTGTGCTGTGAGTCAGCAAAGTGAGTCCCCAGCAGGGGCAGAGAGACAGGGTCATGTTCATCTCTCTGGCACACAAAGCCCCAGATCCTCCAGGCAGCACGGGCTTCCACACAAAGGAGCCTGGGCCAGGAGCAGCCGAGGTCCACTCTTCCATGGCCTGCCCTGTGCCACTCACTGCTCTGTGCCATTTACTATTTGCAGAACAGTGCCAGGAACTGGAGAGCAGTAGCCAAGAGGGTCCCATGCCTGAGCCTCCTGGGTTTAGGCCCTTTTTAGTACTCTCTTCTACACCGGGTTTGGACTATGTGACCAACAGCATCCATCAGAAGGGAAGGTTGTGTCGCTCTTGGTTTAGGTCACAGCAACACTAACCCACTCCCTCGTTCACTCACTCACTCAGAGGAGAGGCACTCTGCTGGCAAATAGGGAGGCCAAGTGAGACAGCAGGTGACATCTGAACCAAGTGAGGGAGCCAGTGAGAAAAGGGTCCCCCTGGTCATTTTGAACACCCCTAGTCTGCTTCCTGCCTCTTTTCTGGTTGGGGCCAGAACTACACTGGTACCTCCTTACTGAACTATACATTTCCTTTTCTGGATGGACTGTTAGCCCCTTAAATCCAGCAGATGCCAAGCTCACATGCCCATTCCCTAATGCCTCCTGCTCACCCTATCTGCACTGGCTTCCCCATGCCCCCAGGAATGCAACCTGGAAAGCCAATGCTCCCTCAGACCCCCGTCCACCCAAGCCAGGCAGTACTAGGCCCTGGCCACCTCTGTTTCTTGGTGCCTCCTCCTTTCTGCTCACCTGTACCACCACTCACATGTACTAGTTCAGGGACAGTTCCTCTCTCTATGCTGGTAACTCAAAAAAAAGTAACTCAAAAAGCCCTGCCGGCATCTCACACACCATGAACAAGTTTTTGGGTTATGATTTTTTTTTTCTGTTTAAGATTGGGTCTTACTCTGTAGCCTAGGCTGAACTCAAACCTGCAGCCATCTGGACCTCAGCCTTCCTGAGTGCTGAGATTACAGGTAAGGCTGTTGGGTGGTTTTCAAAAGGCAGTCTCCCCACACTGGGCCTTGACTTCAAACTACCAGTGGCTTTGTTTTTCCTAGAGAAACACAGGTCTTCCAGCCAGAATGTCTAGGCTAAGAACCCCAGTGCCTTCTTGTGTCTTCCATCACGGCAGTCTGGGGCTTGAGATGAAGATCCAGGCTCAGGCCAATCACCTGAGGACCTTTCACAAAAGACCAAGGCCTCCCCCAACAGTCGGACTTAATGAGACTGCAGTGTGAGCTTTAACAATAATAATAATAATAATAGCTTAATTGAGATATAATTCACATTCACAGTACAACTCAGTGATTTTAGGCTGTTCCCAAGGTTGTACAATACATGCACATCATGTTCCACTTTAGAACATCTTTATCACCCCCAGAGAAGCACCATCCTCTCAAGCAATGACTCCCCATTTCTCACAGGTCCCAGCCCCAGGCAGCTACTCATCTACTTTCTGTCTCAAAGGAGTTCCAGCTGGAGTCATTTAATTAACAGTTCTCCAGTGACTCAAAGGCATCACCGTGTTGAGCATCTCAGCACCTCCCTGCTCATGCTCCTAGGCTGTGCCAGGCCAGGGATGCCTTCCTTCTGCTCCCGTATCTGACATCCTTCCCAAACTCTGAAGTGCACTCCCGTCGTGCCCTCCTCCAGTTAACCCCAGACTAGTGCTCCTGTCCCTCAACATACCTCGCCCCCCCCCCCCAGTTTCTACACTGCTAAGGGCAAACACCCTAAACAAAGAGTAGCCTCCTTCTCCACCGTCCCTGCCCTTCACTGCAGTCAGGTCAAGCTGTCTCACACACTCAGACTGGTCCCATCTGAGTCCCTACCACATACTTCTTAACAGCAGGCACCATTTTTACCAGGGCACAGCACCTTATGCATAGTAGATGCTTAGCATATGTACTTCAAATACGCAATACCACAGTCTATGAATTTTCTCTTCTGAGATAAGCTTCCCCATTGAAGAACACCATTTTCTCCGTAGCTATTACAGATTAATTCTCCACTTTTCCTTTAAAGATAATGAAGCAATGCTATTTAATCTTTCAGGATATACCAAACACTCCCAACACACACATGCACACACAGAGATGTGTGTACATTTGTGGGGTGGTTGTTCTGTTTTGGAGGTGAGGTCTACTGCAGTCCAGGCAGTGAGTGCTTGACGCCCCGATCCTCCTGCCTCTACCTCCAAGTGTTGGGATTACAGGTATGCAAGTCACATCTGCTTTTGAACTTCCACAATCGTGAGCAGAGAGAGTTATAACACCACACACAATTATTAACCTATCATCCTATGAAACACATTCTTTCAAACATTTCAGGAAGACCTCATGCAAGGAATTACTTGTTTTAATGAAAGACTTTGAAAGCAAACAGACCCCAGGTTTACATCTTCAGAACAGATAAAGAGCCATGTCCAAAAGGTGTGTGCCCTGCCTTTGGTGTGGACACTATAGGGAGTGGAGCCCTGAGTTAGTGAAGTCCTGAGTGAATGTGTATTGTTGACATGGGCATGGCCATGTCAAAGATCCCAGTGCCTCAGCCCCATGGGAACGGCAAAGCCGTTCCCCATATGGATCAGGCTCAGAGGGATGGCAAAGCTTTCTTCGGGGGTCTGAGTTTGAGGGAGTGACTAGTGTGTACGAAAACTATCAACTGCAGCTTCCTCCTCTGGACATTTACAGCCCGAGACAGTCAGCCTATAGAGACCTCCCCTCCCTGTGCTGTGCATAATAAACACAGAGAGGGTTAAGGCTGCAACGGTAGAAGGTGTTACTCCATTGGAATGTGTACACCTTACTGGACCCCAGCTTTCCCGAGTCTGTGTGTCTGTCCTTTCTTCATGACATCACAGCTCCCAGTCAGGCTTCTGGGACAGGCAGAAGAGATGCATTTACAGACAGCTCACACTTCAGTTCAGACACAGGCTTGTTTCACAATCCAAACACTGCCTCTGGATGGAAGAAAGCTCATGAAAACCACACTCAGAGCCTCATCTAACCCGAACCCCTCATCCCACCCTTTATCACCGGATCTTCCCCAGCATGGAGACATTCTTCCTAATTATCTTCTTTCTATTGTTTGTTTTAAATACAGAAGTGCCAGTCTGGGTCCAGAACAGGTGCCCCTGCCTATGGGCCACTCTGCTCCCACTGTCTGCCCTGCCACCGTCACTGGAGTTTGACTGGGCTCTGTCAGTGAAAAATTAGACTTCATTTCAGTATGCTAATAGCAATCTCTCCAAAACAATGTAATCAAGGCCTCATGTGCACCTATAATTTCATCCTTGACATAAGCCTGACAGCTATTTATTGTCTGAAAGGGAAAGAAGGGAGAAGGGGGAAGGAGGAGGGAGAGGAGACTCCAACATGTCCCCCCTCCCCCAAAACAAACCCAGCAGCTTTATATTTGAAGGCAGAGTCTTTGCAAAGTCCAAAAAAAAAAAAAACAGGCAATAATCATGGGGTTTACATATGTCTTGTCTTAAGCAATCAAGACAGAGAGTTAACAGAGAAGCGCGTGTTCAGATGCGCCAATTCCCAAACTGCCCACCTCTGATGAGCCAGCTGTGAGCGGCAATTGTCACATTATAATTTAGGCAAAGGGGGAAAAAAAAGGCATCAGAATACACACTGGATCAACATAATTATTCACAGCAGGATACTGCAGAATTAATTTAGCCAATCAGAATGATACTTGGGGGCTGGGCACATTGCAGAGATCAAGGAGAGAAGGCTGGGAGCAGAGAGGGGAGGGGGAAGGCAGTGCTGGTTTCTGAACCTCTCTCTGAATCTGATCCTCAGATCTGGATGATTTTCAGTGCATGTACATGTGATGTTGTTTCTTGTTTCCTTTATTTATAAACACCTGCCTGTGCAACACTCACACAATGCCCGCCGCTAAGGAGGCACTTTAGAGACACCAGGCCCTAGTGGTAGGACTACCAGGACCCTGAGGTAGGAACTAGCATTGCCCTCCTTGATCATGCTGAAGCTCAGAGAGGGTCCGACACTTGCCAAGGAAGCACAGAAGGAAAAGGGTAGAGCCAGACATGGAACCCAGGCCGGCTAGCTTCACAGGTGATGTGATTAACCAGCATGGCAAAAGGACCTGGTCCCTAACAAAGCAATGAGTGGCTTGGCATCATGGCTGGAGACATCACCTGTCACTCTGTGTAGCTACAACTTGGCCTTCTTACATTCTTCTAAGCTGCTTCTACCAAACACGGCAAGGCTCCAGCCCTGCTAGATGCAGTCACTGTATTATGTAGACACCAACTCCCTAGTCCTAGCACTTTGTCTAATGTGGGAAAAGCAGTAACCCTGGTGTGTGTGTGGGGGGGTGCCTCACAGGGCCCATTGATGGGGCAGTCTCAGCACTGGGGTAGCTAGCACCTGACCTCCCTTCTCTAGGAAGACAGAAAAGCAGCAAACAGAAACCCAGGAAAGCTAATCAGAAAGGGGGAAAGTAGGATGCTCTGAGAGTTAGGGTTTGGTAAAATGCCTGGCATTTGTATTTTTACAAAGGACCCAAAAAGAGATTCAAGGTCACCTGGACACTTCCTCTCTCCTGGATTCACATTTGCAGGGTCGGATTGGCTCCATCAGGCACAAGGCAATTTTAGACTACAGTGGTCCTCTTGCCAGCCAGCCAGATTCTGAGGGCCGCCATCAGAGGAGCCCTGCTTTCCTTGTCAAGTTGAGCTTTGGCTTGTATTCACCGTGTCTGGTAACAGGAAATGACAGGGAGTGGACAGGATTTTATGTCTGGCCATAATGTTTGATCTATGCCACTGTCAATGAGAACTGTGATTTAATCCATAAGGCTATAGAGGTTTGGGATGAAAGGGGAATACGGACAAATCCTGATTAACAATCACTGTAGCACCAAAGCAGGTTACCATGGCAACGGGTCTGAAATTATACAACAAACTGGGATGGCATACCAGGCAGATTACTCCGGGAAGGGCCCTTCCCTGAAAGTGTTTGGCTTTCTGCACGCTCTTAAAATTAAGATGCGAGTGTCGTGCTTTCGGCGAGCATCAGCTTTCCTCTCTTTTCCCTCAATGCCCCCTCTTCAGTGGGTCGCACATAAAATGAGGGGCAAACACACATGCTTAGCATTTACAGTGAGCAACCAAGCTCAGCTCAGCTTCCCCTCCCCTGGAAGGAGAAGACAAAAAAAAAAAAAATGATGGGAAGGGAGCTTCCTTCCCCAGCATCCTGTCAGTAAGATGATGCTTAACTCCTTGGGTGCAGGAATTGGGAGAACCAAGCATGGTCCTGTGAGGCAGAGTTCCCAGGGAACAGAAGTAAAATAAGGCATGGGAAAGAGAATGGGAAGGTACCTTCTCTGTTCCCAGGGCTGTTAAATTTTTTATTGCGATTTTGTCGTTGTTGTTGTTCTTTAAAGAGCATGATTTTTCCAGGCTATGGTGGAGCATGCCTTTAATCCCAGCACATGAGAGGCAGAAGTAGGTGAATCTCTGAATTTAAGGCCAGCCTGGTCTACATAGCTAGTTCCAGGACAGCCAGGGATACACAGAGAAATCTTGTCAAAAAAAAATCATGATTTTAAAACAATGTTCTCTTTCCCCCAGAATTTGCTCAAAATAGCACCCAAAAGGATAAAAAAAGGGGGACTGCACACTGACAGAGAGCTTGCTTGGACTGTTAGGGCCAGCATCGTGACTGACTTCACAGGTGACCCTTAGAAACAGGTCTCATCAAATAGCCTAGAAACTAAGAAACAAAACTCCACAGCATTTAAGGCCCCTCCTTGACAGTCTGTATCAGTTGCTAAGGAATTGCACATGTTCACACTAGAAACAAATGAGGGACGGGGGCCAATCACTCTGTGGAGAAAGTAACTGGTGTCAGCCTGAGGACCGGAGTGCAAACCCTCCAGCACCCATACAAAGAGCAAGCACAGATGTGTGCGACTATATCCCAGTATAGGAGGCAGAGGCAGAAGGATCCCTGGAACTCATTGGCCAGCTAGTCTGATACAATTGGTGAGCTCCAGTTTCAGTGAGAGACCCTACCTCAAAAAGTAAAGTGTAGATTGGCTGGCTAAGACACTTGACATTGACCTCTGGCCCTAACACACAAAAGCACACAAACATTCAGGAACACATCCACAACACACACACAAACACGCACACACATGTGCATGAGCATATTCAACACACACACAAGCATGCACAACACACACACAGAGAATGAGAGAGAGAGCATCCTGGAAAGCATTCTGTAAAAAGAATTAAAGATCTCAAAAGGGGCTTTCTGAAACTTTAGCACTACAGATACTTGATATCCTTCTTCTAAGATGTAGAGTAAAAGGGCCAGCCAAAGAAACACGCCCTGACCCTGAAATCAGAGCCAAAAGGTTAAAAAGGGTCAGTGAAAGAAACACACCGTGTCCCTGACCAACTCGGCATGAAAACCAACCAATCCCTGAGCACAAAATCCAGCCAATCTCTGAGCTTGTCCAAGCTCAGGGATTGAAATCCAACCAATTCCCACCCTGAAAATTTTCATCCTGGAACTTCTACCCCTAAGAAGCCCTATATAAGCCTGTGCCTGTTCAGTTAGGAGCTGCTTCTTTCCACCCTGGCAGAGGCAGTCACTCTCCTGGATTTCTCCCTCCCAATAAATCTCCTGAATGAGGTTTGGGTGACGACCTTCTCTCACCAAAGTGGAGCTGGGCAGAGAAGTAACAACTTTCACCAGAGCAGAGCTATAACATTTACAAGTATTGCCTGGCTTCCAACAGGGATACCTTTCCCTCCAGAGCTGTAACACTTACATAAGACATGAAAGCAAAACCAGAGCTTTGGGTTTCTTCGGCCACGCTATAGTCCTATACAAACTCAGTTGCTCATTTCCCTAAGACTTTGGCGATTGCTGTCTGTCATTGAAGAGCAATTTGGCCCAGTAGTAAAGAACCCGGTTTTGAGGCAGTAGTGCTTGGAGACTGGCTCAACTTTTAAAAACCTCAGTCAGGTCACAGATCCCTCTTAGGTCCCAGTTTCCCCATATGCTTGCTTAGAGAAGCTTCTAAGATCAGCCACATAACGCTGCATAATGAAAGCCATGATCACACTTACTGTCTGATCGACACTCCATGCTAGGCACAGCCATAATAATCCTGGGATGCCGTATTTATCTGAAATACCCTCGCTAGCAAATTTGCTTCGTCACTTTAACTTTATGTCAAAACAAACAGACAAAAAAAAAAAGTTAACCTTTTAAAGCAAGCATTTGCCAAGGGTGGGTTTCTTCACTTTGGCCCCATCTGTATGCCTTTGAGAGACACAAAGCAGTGCTGGGTACTCGGGAATCATGACACAAGTCACTGATGTGACAGGTCAGAAGGCTGGGCTGTCATTTTCTGGAGCCCAGCTCTGAGTGAGTCTTCTTTGTGTCTGCTCAGTGACCTCTCTCTGCCATGTAGTGAGAGAAAGGATGTGGGAAGCAAGCTAGGGAGAGAACTGGGTCTCCTCAGTGACGGTGTGTGTTACTTCATCATAGATTTGCTGTTTTGAGTACATACTCTTTGGGTTCAAATCTCAGCTCATCATTTATTAGGGTGTGATACAGTAGGAATGAAGGACCAACTTTGTGCCTCAGTTTCCTCCCAGGGCTCTCATGAGGACCATATCACTAAGGGTATGGCACATAAAGTGAGGCCAGGCACACAGTGAGTACTGACAAGTCTTGGATTTGGTTTCTATGGGTATTCAGAACCCAGGGCCCTAGCCTGGTGACCAGTGAGGACAGCAGTGTTTCTGCAGATTTCAGGACAGTCCCTATACTCTTCAGTCACTCACTGACCCTTGCTGCCCATCATTACCTGCCGAACACCAGAAAAGAGTTTGGCTTGTGAGCCCTGCTCGTGATCCTGCATGTTCATTTCCACGAGTTCAGTTCTTGACATCTCTTTCTCTTACCCTGAACCTCTGAGGTCCCCTCTCTCCCTATTTTTATTTTCATCCTTAATTGTGCTTAATCCTTTCAAAACAGATTATTTTGATTTACTCTGACAATTTTACACATGTAGACAATGTATCTCGATCATCTTCACTCCCAGCTCCCCACTCTCTACCCAGGCACCCCCAACACATCTCTCCCCTCCTTCGTGTCTGCTCATTTTCTATTTTATTGTTGTATTTTATATTTGTAACCACTGAGTGCTGCCTGTTAGAATGGTCCTTGATCTTGGTGGCTTGATCTTATGTGTGTCAAGCGTGGGTCACCATAGCTGCAGGGAGTTCTTGAGTGGGACCGTCCTGTCATTTCCAGAAGCCAGCTCTAGATTTTATTGTTAGCATTCAATTGAACAGAGTTTTATATTCCTTTGGTTGTTTGTTTGTTTGTTTTTTAAATCCGAGAAGAACACATTTCCCTCTTAAAGAAATTAGTCTGTCTTGCTTTGGTCACCTGGCTTCATGGTTTCTGTGTTCATGGCGTCTGGTGAGAAAGGTTCCACCCAGCCCTGCTGTAGAAGAGCCTAGTCAGAAATAGAGAAACTGGGAGAATGGGTAAGACAAGAGTTCCCCTGGGGCTTTAATGTGTTGTTTTGCTTGGAGTATCAGGCCCTTAGCTGCTGTCTCAACAACCTCCTACAGACTCCGTGTGCACAGCTGACGGAGGAAGGGCAAGTTAGACGTACATGGGGGATACAGCATCTGAACGCTGAGAAAGTGAGTTAACAATAAACAGAAAATCTTTGAAGTTCCATGTAAATGATGGGGCTGGGGATACGCTACTACAAACATGACCCCTTGTCATTAGAGAAACCAGAGGATCGAGATCTCTCTCTCTCTCTCTCTCTCTCTCTCTCTCTCTCTCTCTCTCTCTCTCACACACACACACACACACACACACACACACACACACACACACACACACAAAAGGGGCAGGTCCTTAGACAACTCCATTGAAGAGGTGGCCCCCCTGAACTCACTGCAGACAACTGGGCCAAGGAGAAGCTTCCTTGCCAAGTCCCCCATGTGTTACTATCAGTTCACACTTCTTTGTCTGCAACTGTCCACTCTCTGTAAAACCTGAACACAAAGGCACATGGCCTTCCCTCTTCCTTTGGTCCCCATTGAAGAAGGCCTGAAATTTTCTAGGCAAGTCTGAGAGAGTTTTTCCTGGTCATATTTTTGTTTCAGGTGCCCCACTACAAGCTCAGCAATGGCAGCAGGAGGAATCCACCCTCCCCTACACACATCAATGGAATTAACAGAGGCGCTTATGCACAATCTTCAGGGACACAATCGCCTTGTATATTTTCGCTCAAAGATACCCTGATCAACTCCTGTGCTGTGCCAACACTAAAAAGTGCTAGTTTTTTTTAATTAAAAGTATGGAGAATATTGTTTTACCTTCCTATATCCAGAGAATTTCTTTCACTTACAAATTGTACATTCTTTTTTATTTATTTATTTATTTATTTATTTATTTATTTATTTATTTATTTATTTTGGTTTTTCAAGACAGAGTTTCTCTGTGTAGCTTTGCGCCTTTCCTGGAACTCACTTTGGAGAACAGGCTGGCCTCGAACTCACAGAGATCCGCCTGCCTCTGCCTCCTGAGTGCTGGAATTAAAGGCGTGCGCCACCACCGCCCGGTGAAATTTTTATCATTTATGTGTATATGTCTCTGTATATGTGTATGTTCATGTGACTGCAGTGCTCACAGAGGCCAGAAGAGGACATCAGATCCCCTGCCGCTAGAGGCACAGAAAACAGTCTTCTATTTTGGTGCTGGGAACTGAAATTCTGGTCTTCTAAAAAAGCAGCAAGTACTCTTAACCACTGAGCCATCCCTCCAACTCCATAATCATGTTTTCTTAAATATATAGACAAATCTGGCCCAAATGAAAGCATCATAATATTCTCAGTGACAAGAGTGAAAAATTCATAAGCCACAAACTCAATCCTATGTACTATACTCAAATATAGAAAACTCAAATTATCCTTTCTGCTGTGGTAGTAATGAAAATCTTTCAATGATGGACTCTTGGGTCTCGAAAACACAGAGCAGGTGCAGATAGCTTTGTCAAGTAAAGCACTTTCCTCCCAACCATGGGGGACTGATCCCAATCCCCAGAACCCATGTAAAAAAAAAATCCAGGTATGTTGGGGCACACATTTGTAATCCTAGTGCTAGGGAGTCAGAGGGGAGGACCCCTGGGGTTCTCCGGGTAACCAGTCTAGCCTAATTGGTAAGCTCTAGGTTAGGGAGAGATCCTGTCAAAAAAGCAAAGTAAAGGCCGGGCGGTGGTGGCGCACGCCTTTAATCCCAGCACTCGGGAGGCAGAGGCAGGTGGATTTCTGTGAGTTCGAGGCCAGCCTGGGCTACCAAGTGAGTTCCAGGAAAGGCGCAAAGCTACACAGAGAAACCCTGTCTCGAAAAACCAAAAAAAAAAAAAAAAAAAAAAAAAAAAAAAAAAAAGCAAAGTAAACAGAGAAGTGAATAGAAATACTGATGAACAACACCCAAGGTTATCCTCTGACCTTGACCTCCACGTGCCTCAAGCACACACACACACACACACACACACACACACACACACACACACACACGCATGCATGCACTTGAACAACAGAGAGGGCCAATGGACTACCCACACTCAACTTATTCTTTGGACCCAGGACAGACATTGCTCAGCGTTTGCCTACACAATGATTCCACTTGGCCATGTCATCTCAGCTACTGGCCAGCTGCTCAGGACGCCACCACTATTTAAGTCACTCCAAATCTCTCCTCAAGCAGCTTCCCCTTTGAGAGCAGATCTGTGGTAGCGTGGCTGTTCTGCCATGGTAGAATGCCACCTATTCCTCCTATGGATAGGTGCAGGGCTTTGTTTTGTTTTTTGCAACTGGATTTATCCAGCTAGAATTGTGAAAGACAAAGCAAAACAAATGGTGAGCATGCTCTCTTCCCAGGGATGATTCAGGAGGGGGGAGACATTTTTTCAGAGCCTTTTATTGCCTTCGAAATGCAGATGCCATAATTTAGCCCCATGGGGAAACACACCATATTGTTATAATTCAGATTACCTACTATATTGAATCAAAGGATGTCACTAAAATGGTAACATATTTGAGAAGCAGTGACATGAAGACAGCCTTCTAATTTCTCATTCAGGAACAAGGACAATGGTTGCACTGTGGGAGTCGGTTGTCCTACGTGTCTCATAAGCCAGAGGCTGCTTACCACTGACACTGCAGGAAGAATCTGTCCCCCTCCACACACTGTCCCAAGCACTGTGACTCAAGTCCTTCTTGAGGTAGCTCGGATCCCCTTTCCTCACACCAGCTCACACCATGTATGACCTCCCTCCTCATTGGTCTACCCTGTCTTTTTGCTAGGAAGTATATCCTATCACACTCTCTTCTGAACACACTCCCATTTCTCTCTCACCACTCAGCAAAGCATTCCAGAAACGCTGGACTAGTTCTGAGACACGGGGTTATGTCCAACCAGCTCTTACACCCCACAAATGAGAGCTGCATGGTAATCTCTGCCACCTCCACAGTACCTGTGGGGCCTTCACCATGTTCCTAGTCCCTTTGATATTGTTTCCTCTTATGGGAACTGAGGACAAAAGAAGTAACAATGCCTTTGCTATTTCCATTTTCCCCTTGGGTTCAAATAAAACAATGAATAAATACATTCTTTGAAAGTTTTGAATTTAGGCTTATTTCTATTATCTTATATAGTGACTATATTCACATAACAGTTTTTAAACTTCTGTGCAGGAAGTTGCCTCAGGAAAGGATAGAGCAGAGCTGGCTGCACCACGCACTCTGGGCTCCTCACATCACCTCCACAAGCACATGGAGCTCCCATCTGCTTGATGCATAGTTTTGTTATGGTCTGGTTGCTGAATTTCCTGCAAAGGCCATGTGTTAAAGGCTTGGACCCCATGGTGGTGCTCTTGGGAGGTAGTGGCCTCTCAGGGAGGAGGCAGCTAGTGGGAGATCCTTTAGTCATTGGGGACTGTTGGAACCCAACCTCCTTCTCCTACTTTTCTACTTCCTGGCCATGAGAGCATCAGTCTGTTCTACCACATGCTCCCCAAGATCACCATCCATCCATATCCCCAAACAAAGGCCTAGAAGCAAGGAGTCTCCCTATCACAGGTCAGAACATCTAAAACCATGAAAGGAAACAACTTTTCTCTCTGTACATGAATTGTCTTGAATATTTTGTTATAGTGACAGATGTCTAACACAGGTTCCTAGGAAGACTTCCATTGAGAAAAAGTGTTCCACAGTAAATGAGGTTAGAAAACCACTATGAGCTGTTTAGACTTGAACATCATGGGACTGGTTTCAACCAAACTTAGGTCAACTCTTTTTAATGGGTCCATGCATGATACAAAATAATTTTTCCATATAACTATTCCTCAGTATATCGTAATCCCCTTAGAATGAAGCGGGTCCAGAATAACAGCAAAAGTCTATTTCAGTGATCTAAACAAGGCAGCCCTTTCTGCTATAAAAGAAGCCAAGTAGCAACTTTTCAGCATCAAAAGGTCTTTCAGATGATGGTTGCCAACCATGGAGCACACCGTAAAGGCCTAAATTTAACAAGTCCATACATAAACAACCCCTTTCCACACACAAAAACTAAGTCCAGTTTCCAAAACTGCACTGGGAACTTGAGTTGAGCAGGGGCATGGGGGAAAGGAAACTTAGAATGAGATACAATGACGTGTCTGTATGAAAATGTCACCAAGGAACCCATTGTGTTCTATGCTGATCTACAGGGAATTAAGAGAAACGGTAATAAGATTGGGAAATAAAGGTGAAAAGGCGGTTTTCTGAAAACCAGAGTCAGAAGGAGAAAAGCAGCAAGAAGGATGAGGTGAACTACCCAGAATCCCAGTGATGACAAATGTGGACAGCCTTCAGTGGAGAGCACAGATTTGAGACATATGAATTCTTGTCTCCGGCCAACACCAAGGTTACTGCAGAATTCCATAGGAAACTACGGCATGCAGCCATATGATGAGGAGCTGTCTTCCTGAGCGTGTGGAAATGATGAGCTGGGGTGCTGCAGAGGACAGCACCAGGGAGAAATGCAGCGGCTGGAGCTCACTTTCTAATCTCAATAAAGACATTACTGAAGGCAAGAAGCAAGGCCACAGTCATAGGTGGACAGAGGTCCATTGTTAACCCTGGCCTGGGTGTGGCACCAGCCTCACCCCAGAATTAGCTAGAAGAGGCCACTGCATGCATTCCAAGAGGCACCATTGCACCTGGTCTGGTCCTTTGACTCCATCAGCCTGTTTCCACAATGTATAAAGAATTAAACCTAAATAATAAGCAGTATAGACTTTCCTGATTTCCAGTCCTTTCAAACTACGATCCTATAGAGATGTCTGTGACCCATGGCTACATTGAATGCAAGCATTTTCACTCAGTGTCAAATAAGACAAAGCTTTAATCTTGTGCGAGCACACTCCTGTGTGAGACTTCAGGAGCACCTTGCCTTGCACATGGTTGGAAATGGAGTCTCCTGCTGTTTGCCCCAGCACAAAGCAGGCTAGCTTCCTGCAAGATTCTTGGAATTCCCCTGTCTCTGCCCTCAATTTCTGGGGTCACAGACAAGCGCTGCCACACCTGGCTCTACTGCATTCTGTGGATTTGAACTCAGGCCCTCACACTTGCATGGGAAGCTTTGCCCACTGAGCCTGATGGAACCTTATTCTTGTATATGGAGATAAAGGAATGGGGAGGTGGCAGTTGAGCTCAGGGTCAGCAAACCTGTACAGTACCGAGGCCCTTCTGGGGGTCAGGAGAGGAAAAAGGAAGACTTGAAACTGGAACCATTTCTCCCTAAGATTCAACTTCCTGCAGGCTGTTGAGATGGGTAAAGATTGTGTTGGGGCAGGGAAGGAAACAAGACCCTTTTGGGGAGGTCTGGAAGCAAGGAGCAGCGTGCTCCTGAGCCAAGTTGTCATAGGCAGACCTGCAGGCCTTTCTGACAGACAGAGAGAAAGAAAGAGACCCCAATTGGCTCAAGATGGCAGCCAGGCCTGCTCTCCACTCAGCTTCTCCTCCCAGTATGTGAGCGGAAAGCTCTGAGCTGTGCACAGCCCACCCTCCTTCGTTATCCTCCACACAGCAGATCTCTACTGCCTGGAACCCATGTGTTGTCTTCTTCTCAGTCAGATATGTCACATGCCATGTTTGCTTTGATGGTCTAAAATCCAAGACCAACTGGGGAATGTGAAACATGGTGTTCTGGAAGTTGCTGTGCGGTGGTGGTCCCAGCCTCCCGCAACCAGAGCCTACTTCTCTGAAGCCCTGGCATGACCACCACACCTCCTGAGCATCCACAGACTTTTCGCTTGGTGATGATCAGATGAAACATTTGAAGATTTTGCTTTCTGCATGGTTGGTGATGCCTTTCTGGAAAAATTCCACATATTTTTAAGGCCTCTGAAATGTGCAGGAGTGAACTTCCAGAACAGTGTTTGCCAGTGTGGATATAAGCAAATGTATGCTGGACTGAACCATCTGAAACTATTGATAGCCAGCTTTCTTGAATCACAAAAATGACAATTCATACCATTCAGCCTGAGTTTACTCAGCACAGAGGCCAACAAAATTCACAGGATGTGGCCACCAACATAAATTCAGCAGCTGTATGTGGTTCATTCTGGGGACTGAGAGCCACACTCGTGTTTTACTGCGGTATAAACTTAAGTGTGGTAATGTACATCAAACACTTGATAGAATACCTGGAACATGCACCACATCCCTACACAACTGAGATCACCAATATTCCCCGTGGCAATATGACTTCCACTGGTTCTCAACACCGTGGGATAAAAGGAAAAGCCCCTGAGGTAGAACAGCCCTGACGGGACTGTTACACCAAGTGCGCTGGAATTTCTCCTGTCATCTTAGCGTAGAAGTGTCGATACATAAAATACATCTCCTTTCCTTTCATCACATGGCCTTCCTCTGAAGTCAGAACCCCTGTCCCCTGCAAGAGACGGCAGCTTCCGCCATCAAGGCTTGAGAGGCTCTTCACACTACGGAAGAGCTTCTCTAAGGTTCTTACAAAGGAAAGGAGAGGGACTGAAGACATAGCTCAGTGGATATAGTGCTTGCCATGCAAGTGCAAGTGTGATCCCCAGCACCCACACAAAAGCTGGGTGCACCTGTAATCTTAGCACTAGAAGATGGAGATGGGAGGATCTCTAGGGCTTGTTGGCCCTGCTAGCCGAATCAATGAGCTCCAGGTTAGTGAGAGACCCTGTCTGAAAAATAAGATGGAGCACAACTAAGGAAGACATTCAATGTCAACCACTAGCCTCCACATGCATGTACACACACGTGCATACACACATGTATACATACATATATACATAACAGACACAGAGAGAGGGAGAGAGGGAGAGAGGGAGAGAGAGAGAGAGAGAGAGAGAGAGAGAGAGAGAGAAGAGAGAATAAAAATACACTGTGTATTTAAGATTGAAACAACACCAAAGATTAAGTATCTGGCCCTAAAACAAGGGTGCCCATCTCATTCATCTTTGACTACTGTGATTTCTTCTCCATTTTTCTCCCTACCTTCAATCAAAGCTGAGGTCAAATGTCATACAAAATTTAAATGCAACTGCAAGATTTGTTCGTTTAAGTTCCTCTGTTGGTTCCCTTGGCAACAGCTCCAACTCTCACAGTCTACCTCGGCTACAGAATACTCCAGCAAGAGTTCTCTGGAGTTGATTTCTTAGAAAGCCCACAGTTGGAGCACTGTTTGTAAAACAGCATTTGAACAGAACATGTAATGACATTGACATTGTTAAAGAATTCAAGTGGGCTCTTTGCAGACATATTTCAACTAGACATTTGGTTTAGTTGCCATGTTCTGTCAAAGGAAGCTTTGTCCTCCTGAGTATCCCACTCCTGTCTCTCTAAAACACTCAGGGCTTTTCTTGGGTCACTGTGAGGCTGAAGAGCTCAACTGCAAAGCATACAGTCACAACGGTCCGCTGACTGTACGGTAGCCGTGTGCCGCAAGAACAACGACTCTAGAGCCCATGCAAGACAATGAACTCCACAGTCCAAGGGCTCTGGTCTCCTGACTTTCCTAGGGAGATTAAAAGACAGGTATTCACCCCAAATAGAGAGATGACAGACCAAAGCTGTCTGGTCTAGCCTGGTAGAGTCTTTCAGGGTTCCTTACAGAGCATGGGTGACTTAAGGGCAGGTGCACCATGGAAAAGCTCCACTACCTCCAGTCAACCTTTGATCTCCTTTTTGTGTATGTGTGTGCAGGCTCCTGTATGAGTGGATACACGTATGGGCGCAAGTGTGTATGTGCATATGTGTTTGTACCTGCAGAATCCAGAAGAGAACTTAAGATGCCAGTCCGTAAGTGTCATGCTGTTTTTCTTGTTTGAAACAGGGTTTCTTACTGACCTGGAATGTGCCAATGAGGCTGGGCTGGCTGGCCAGAGAGGCCTCCAGGAATGTGCTTGTCTGTGCCTCCCCAGCAGTGGGATAACAACCATGGGCCACTAGAGCCAGCTTTTAAAATGGGGGTTCTAAGGACTGAATTCAGGTCCTTGTGCTTGCAAGGCAAACCCTTCACTAATGCTCTAGCCCTTTACCTCACGTATATTTTAACATTTTTAAAACCCATGTGTAGCTGGGGCAGGAGAGGCTACAGGTCAGAACCTCAGGGGACTGTATGGAAGTCTTAGGACCCTTCCTCTTCCCTCCAAGAGGTATAGTTAACTGCCCCATTGCCACAGGCCTATCTGCTATGTGGTTCTGTTTATCTCGCTGCTGTGACTATGGGCCACTATGGGTGTCCTGTAAGTCATCAGAGCCACTCTGCCCCATAGTGAAGGACGGCATGTCAATCCAGGAGGACATACTGAAATGTTCAAGTAGAAGGTGAAAACTGACTGTGTTGGTGTGTGTGCCACGCAGACAGCAACAGGGATGCAGACATGAATTCAAATCCCCACTTTGTATCAACCAGTTGGCCCGAGAAGCTCTACATGCAATCTGTCTGATGACTCCAGCAAGAGCCACACTGGTGACGTCGAGTGTGGCTTGTCCCAGCTGGTGGGCCCCAGGTCCAGGCCCAGGCTGTGGGGAGCTAAATCTTTTCTTGTTTCCTTGACAAGAGCAACCAATTTGTGCCTGTAATTCCACAACACTCACTCCCAACAGCAGAGTGGAGAGACCCAGACAGGGAAGCGTGACCACAGGCGTGGGGCAGCTCAGACACAGGTTATTCCAGGACAGAATCTGAAGAGGCGGGTGAATGAGTAAGAATGTGCATCCATGTAAGAGTCCACCTCAGAGGATCACCTCTGTGACAGCTGCTGTGCCTCATGCTCTCCAACACAACCCTTCACACAAACCATTGAGCTTTGAGCTGTACACCAGCACTAGTTAGTGACTTTTCCATCTTGGGACTGCTGAGGCTCAGGTGTGACCAGGCTCAAAGGTGATGGGATGAGCTACACAGATGGTGAACGGCAGAACCAGAATTTGAATCCAGGCTAGCAGATCTTACATGTGTCAGAAGGAGATGTCTGAAATTCAGTTGTGATGTCACCACGACCTTGCTTTCACAACATGCAGGCAAAATCACGACCAAGATTATCTTATCCAAATGCCTTCTTGGTAGAGAGCCTGGGAGCCAGCGCACCCCCATGGGACCTCCTCTTTCTAACATGTGTCAATAATTATGACTACTAGAGGGTAGTCATCATGAGGATACAATGCACTGCAATGCACAGTGGCTGATGCTCCATCAACAATGACCCCCAGCCTCCAACCACCCTTACTAATGGTCCTTGAAAAAACATGGTTCAAAAGATTCCCCTCAGGCAGGTGAGATG
>CABHPH010130222.1:3065-22352 GCA_902168325.1 Peromyscus nudipes
AAGCTTCTATTCTGCTCTCATGCCTAGCTCCTTTCTTGCCTGATTTCTCTCCTTATTCATCTACTGCTCCCTCTAAGTTCTATCTTAATTCTCTCATCTTAATTCTGCCTCATCTAGGTCCTTTTCATCTCGTTCTTACCCAGCTAGTACTTCCCCATCTGACTCTTCCTCATCTTCCATCTCGTCCACACGTTCTCTCTCGTCAAAATCCTCCTTATCCCTCTTTCTCCATCTTTCTGTCCTCTCAGGAGTCCAGTTATAAACCCAAGCAATAGCAATCCCCTGGTTGAGCAAGGTCACCAGGCTTGAATTCTACGGGGTCATAAAGGAAGGTAAGAATTTTCCTCCGGCAGTGACCACCAGGCTTCCAGGGTCAAACGGAGGGGTGATAAGAATCACACAGAGGGGCAGTAATTGTTAATTATCATTTGCAACCCAGAAGGGAAGTGACTAATGAATTAACTAAAGGCTAAATTTGGGTAATATCTAAGAAGAGGGATCTTATGTGCTCCACTATAGTCTTAAATGTGATTGGTAGAAAATGTTAAGAATCTGTAAGTTGCTAGGTCAGTGGGAGTAAATAAAACTGCCTTCCTTTTTCCTGTGGCTCCTATCTGTTCAAGCTATCTGCCATTTATCTGCAGGGTAGGGGAAGGTGTGTTCAGTTGCTAGGCAACCTGTGTACAGCTAGATGCCTCTGGTGATAGTTGAAGGGAGATCTGGAACTAGAGGTAAGGTTTGGGAAAGGAGGAAGTTAAGCTTAAATGGCACATCTGCCAGGCCTTCTCAAACAGGTAGCCTGGATGCTTAAGTCTGTTCTTAAGTACAGAGTACAGAGGTGTCTCTGATAAGGTACTTTCCTCCATCTGGGGATGGACCTGGCAGGATGCTGCCAATGACGATAATTACAGGGAGGCTTGAACTGGGACTCTGGCTGTGCATAGCTGTCAGCGCAGGTTATCTAAAATTCCTTTAGTAGAGGGGAAATGGTGCCCAATAAATGATGGAAAAGCTACAATAGCACATAAGAAACTCATAGCAGGAAACGGCTGATAATCAAAAGCCAAATATCAGCAAGGCTCCTCGAGCCTCAGCTTGACCTCTGGAAGGCCCTTGGCTTCTTCCAGGTATGCTTTATCATAATCAGCTGAAATCCTACTTTGTATATTTTTGCGGCTTGCAGCAGGTAATGATTGGCTGCATTTCCTCAACAGCACTGACTTTTGTTTCCTCCATGCCAGAACTGAACACAGTGCTCTCCACAGGCTAGGCATTTGCCCTGGGCTTGAGACAGGATGCGGCTGTATTCTCTAGGCTGGCTTCAAACTCACAGTCTTCCCACTTCCACCTCCTGAGTACTGGGGATCACCAGTAAGTGCCACTCTACCTCACATCAGAATCAGGAATTTTTTTTTCCAGCCAGATAAGAGCAAATGGAGAAGCATCTTTAAGTTTTCATCTGTAATACCAGAACATCTGTGAAATGACCGGGAACCCCTTGGGTTGCACACTCTAACATCGCTGGAATGTCCTTGACTTCAGTATTGACTGCTGACTCAGGGTGCATCCTAGTCTCTTCAGTTTCTACAGCAGTAAAACTCTTTACATACAAACACTCGAGAAGCTGGCCGTGTACACAAAAGTAAAATTATCCTTTCTTTCTGACCTTTCTACTCCAAAGAAAACACCCAATAAAAATGCTTATGTCCACCTGAAGTAATGTGCAAAAAAACCGCTACTAACAGTATGTAAATGTCCATGAATACTTGAATGGGCACATAAATTGGGACATAACCACATAGCCACAAGACATCCACAGCCATTCCCACTAGTGCAGATGAGTAGTGCTGTATGGTAGAAGCCAGCTCAGAAGAGCATGCCCAGAGTTCTGCTGCTGCTCATGATGCTCTGTCAGATGTCAGCATACATGAACCTTGGGGTAGGTACATTTGAGGGGTGAAAATCTCTTGGACTACTTCTGAGGTTTCAGATGTTCTGCTTGCTGGTCCTCAGCTGTCAGCCACGGCCAGCTTGTGGGCTCACCTTGTTCCCAAAGTGACTGAGAAACCTGTTGCAGATGGCAGTATCCCAGGAGGAGCTCCTGGCATATTGATCTATGCTGGAGTCTTTCTGGGTGCCACCCTCAGCTGCTGCTTTGGTTTCCTCCCAGGCTCCCCTGTCTTTGGATGTCCCCCATTAGAGATACCCTGCATGAGCTGCAGGTCCCATACTTCCTTAGGGGAGCTACAAGCCTAGACTCTTCCTGCAAACGAACACCTCCTAGCAAGGGCCATTGTCCAACCCCACTCTCTGCAGCCCACTCCCAAGCCCTGTGGCTGGGAATGGAACGGCAGGAGAGGGGCTGGGCAGGTGGTAACTGAAGGCAGACACTGAGCCAAAGGTGGTGGGTTCTGATGTGTGAGACTCACGCCTTTAATCCTAACACTCTGGAGGGAGAGGCAGGTGAATCTGAGTTGGAGGCCAGCCTGGACTACATAGCAAGTTTCAGGCCAGCCAAGGATGGCAAGACCTTGTCTTCAAAAAACAAACACACAAAGCTAGATAAGAAGAGCGTATACTGTGTGATTCCAGTCATGTGACATTGGAGGGCTGGCACAAACAGGTGTCATAAAGGGGCTAGAGGTGTAGCTCAGTAACACATGTTCAATCTCCAGAACCCAAAATAGATGTGTGTTGTGATGAAAATGGTTGCCAGGACACTGAGTGAAACTCTCTGGGGTGACAGACATGTTCTATATGTTTTAGGGGTGTGAACGACCCAAGGACAATCACTTCACAAAATCATTTAAGTAGCAGTTTTAAGATCTGCGCATTTTACTATATGAAAATGCTATCTAATGAAGGGAAATCGGCTGGACTGGTAAAGGCTAGAAATAGCCTCTACAAAGCGGGCACCTGTGGCCGAGAGTGAGTCCCCAGAACAGCCCTGAGTTCCCACCGAGTGTCATTTCACGCAGAGCAAGTTTAGTGGAGCCAAACATGGAGTTGTGTCTGAGAAGGGAAGGCAGGGAAGACTTCTTGCCAAAAGTCTATTTGCTTTGCTTCTGAACCCTGGCTGTTTGGTTTGGGTGGAGCTCTGCCTGGGAGCGCCCACTGACAAAGCAGAAGAGCAGAGAGCCCTACAAGGAAATGCCAGGCAGGGCGAGGAGGCAAGGCCCCCATGATCCATCAGGGATTTCATCTCCTTCATTTTTCTGGGCAGACTTTTCTCAATTGAGCGCCCCCTGCCCCCTCCCCAGGATCCCCAGCTAGCTAGCTGGCCTGGCTCTTCTCTCAAGCGTTAGTGAGACTGCAGGTCTGAAAAAGGCCTGCGGGTTGAAAGAGAGCATCTGCTGAGTTAAGAACAAAAGAAAGTATGTGGTCAGGCCCACCCGAAGAGAAACCTGTTATGATTCCTCTGGCAGTGTTGTACCAGGAACACAGGACCTCACAGATCCTGTGGAAGCTCCTGAATTTCATTCCCAGACTCATGCTTCCGTTTTTTCAAACTGCTTTACTGAGATGTAGTTCACCTATCATAAGCTACCAGTGTAAAGTACACAATTCAAGGCGGTTTTAGTGAATTACAGAGTTGTGCCATCATTATAATTTAAGTGTGCATAACCTTTTCACTGTCTCCCCCCAAAATACTGCATCTGTCCCAGTTTGGAGTTACTATCAGTTCCTCTCTATCTGCTCTGGGAAACTACCACCTTGATTCTGCCTTGACTTTGGATATTTTATGTAAGTCAAATCATACAATATGTAATCTTTTGTGTCTAGTCCCTCTTTCCACCACTGTGCTAAGAATTAAACCTAGGGTCTTTCTCTGCATGCTAGACAGCTTTACCCCATGGATTTAACCACAGCCCTAGAATTTCATTTCTTTTAAAGGCTGAATTACATTCCAATGTGCTCCTTTTATTTTATGGGTATTTTGCTTGTCTGTATGTCTGTATACCACATGCATGCATGGTGTTCAGAGGCCAGAAGAGGGTATCAGATGTCCTGGGACTGGATTTATAGATAGCTGTGAACTGCCAAGTGGGTGTGGGATTCACATCTGGGTCCTGGAAGAGCAGCAGTCAGCGCTCTTGACCAGTGAGCCATCTCCCCAGGCCTAAAGTACTCATTAAAAAAAAATAAAGGTCCTTCAAAGGTCTGGGATTATGGCTTAGTGGTAGAGTGTTTGTCTAGTATGTGTCCCCCAATCTTAGAAAATAAATATCCTTTGTAATCTCCTACTCCTCAGAAAGTTCAAACCCCTTATTTTTATCCCCACATCTCTCTTGCCTTAAAAACAAGTCCTGGCAGACCTCTGAGCTTTGGCACTTGGCTTTGCAAAGCTGTTTGACCCTGAGCTGTCCTCCCTGGATGGGTTCCAACCCTGAAGCCAACTTTTCAGAGCTCCCCTAGCACAGTGGACACCCCCCTGCCTAGCTCTGTACCACAGGACTTACCTCATCAGGGGCTGGAGGTGGCTCAGCGGGAGAACAAGATCATGCGTGCTCATGCTCGGCACTCTTCAGACCTTTCAGACTGCTACTGGGGACAGCCTTATAGGGGGATATCTGCTTGGGAACTATGTAAACCACGCAGCTCACACTAGGATTTACAAGTCAGCACTGACCCTCTTCCACAGAAACCCTTATCTCTACAACCAACCACACAGCAAAGGACTAAAGGGTGTTGGGTAATAAAGGGGCAGCCTAGAGATGTTGCTTCTCATTATGTCTATTTTCCTAAGCATCGCAGAACACATTACAACTATGACTGACTCTTTAGGGTGGAGCCCAGCCTGTGGGGTGTGGGTCTGGGGTGACCAGGAACACTATGGTGATGCTCCCCCAACAAGGAATGAGATAGCACATTAGCTTAGGGTAAGAAGAGAAGACTTTGGGCCTGTGTCTCATTCACTAGGCCCTAGAGAATCCTTTGAGCTCCTTAAGGCTCAGCTTGCCAGTGTCAATGAGAGGGCTAGTTGTGTGACTTGTGACCCTAGTGACCACACAAGATGTAGTTAATGTAATGCTTGGCACGGTGAGCACTCATTAACCAAAGCCACTGCTCTTCTAACTTAATCGCAGGAGAAGAGATGTAGTGTGCTCCCTGGGGTTATGACTGGAATAAGTCCCTCATGCACTGCATTGGAAACGTGATTTCTGATGCACCAGTGTGAGGAGGTGGAGCCCCAATAAAAGGGGACTGTGAGCAAACTGTGAGCAAACTGAGGTGACTACCAGGAGAGTGGGTCAGTTTTCTCCAGCGTTAGGAGTGCAACTTGGGGGATGGGACTCAGTGGGTGAAGTGCTTGCTGTTAAGCATGAGGGCTTGAGTTCAAATTGCCCCACACCCAAGCAAAAGCCAAGCATGGTAGTAGGTACGTGTCTGGAACTCCAGGGCTGGGCACAGGAATGGGATTTTGTTGGCAGAAACAAGTGATTTCCCAGGAAATCAAGCTCTTGGTCCAGTAAGAGAGAGCGAGCTTGCTTTTTTAAAAAAGGATAGAAGATACTTGAAGTCAACCTCTCTCTCACTTCATGTGCACACACAGATGAACATACCCACACGTGTATACACATGTATACACCACACACACACACACACACACACACACACACTAAAGAGTGTAAGTTGGATCCCCTTTGCTTTTTCCTATGGCCTTCTCTTGCCATTCTGCTTTTTTACCATAGGCATAGTATGAGGGTCCCCACCACAGGCCTGTACCATGGTCTTGGACTTTGTAACTTCCAGAACTATGAGCCAAAGGCATTTCTGCTCAGTGTAAATTATCCAGGTTGTAGTCTTCTGTTACAGTAGCTGAAAACAGACCAAGACACTTGTCCATGATTTTCAAGGCAAATCTAAGAATCTTGAAAGTGAAGACATTGGAATTCCTGATTTTGTTTGTTTTATTTTTGAGATAGGGTTTCTCTGTGTAGCCTTGGCTGTCCCAGAACTTGCTCTGTAGACCAGGCTGCCCTTAAACTTACAGAGATCCACCTGCCTCTGCCTTCTGAGTGCTGGGATTAAAGGCGTGTTCCACCACCACCTAGCTGGAAGTCCTGATTCTAATTCTGCACCCTTTGCAGAATCCCTGCTCACAGGAGGCATTATTTCTTGAGAGGAAGAATGTCTTTTTATTATTTATTTAATTTTATGTGCATGACTGTTTTGGTTGCATGAATGTACCTGCACCACATGCATACTTAGTGCCTACAGAGGTCAGAAGAGCGTGTTAGATCTCCTGGAACTGGAGTTACAGAAAGTTGTAAGCTGTCCTGTAGATAGATGCTGGAAACTGAACCCAGGTCCTCTGCAAGAACAACACATGCTCTTAATCACGTAGCAGAGTCTCCAGCCCCAGGAAAAACACTTTTTGTTTTTATTTCAAAACCTGAAAGCAGCTTTCTTGTGACCCCCCCCCTCCTTCCTGGCACTATGCCAGAACCTGGCCCCTGGAAAGGCACAAGCCCTCAGGTCATGCTGGCCACCTGTCATCTTCCAACCCAACCCAAAGTTTTTCAAAGTCATCTCCAACTGTTTCAAGCATTCCTCACATTTCAATGTCTCCAAACGAGTCCCACAAGCATGCCGTGACTGGAACCCTCACACCAAGTCTTTTCCCAAGGTCCTGCCTGGGGTGATGGCTGCTGATACCACTCCGACTGCCATGCTTTGCAAAGTGCCATCCTGGAGCTGTCTCTGTCTTTACCTCAGACAGTATTGTTAGCCTGAACTCACCCTTCCAAGGACTCTGAAATGGTTCTAAAAATAAGTAGATCACAATGACTTCTTGCGTTTGAAAGAATCCAAAAGCTTCAAGCTCTTAATTAATGGAAAAACTAAAACTATAAAAAGTTCGTTTGGTTAGTCTGTGGTGCTGGGGGTTGAATTCAGGGTCATGCTGCCAGTGCACCACACCCCCAACCCCAGGACTTTAAAACTGTTTAAGTGAGGAAGCCTCTGTACTTGTGACACAAAGTCTAGAAGCCACATGATAAATCTGTATGTAAATATAGATTTGATTAGTTTATACACTAAAAAGCTACCATAGGGTCAAAAGGGAGTGGAGAAAAAAAAATTGATCATCTTATCACAATGGGCTATCTCCTTAATAAAGATCCTAAAATCAGGGGAAAAAATGACCAGTGTTCTTGAAAAATGGTAGATCTTAACAGATGTTCCACAGGAAACACAGCTGGCACTTAGATACAAAGATAGATTAGAGGAATCATCAGTCTCATTTTACAGTCTGCCAGAATGGCAAACATCAAACTGTGGGGAGTTGCTGCGCTGGTGAGGGAAGCCAGCACCAGTTACCTGCGGGGTAAAAATCTGGCGACATCCACTCCAATTTAAAATGCTAATGTCCTTTACTGGACAGTGTCAAGATGGCCCACATATATGGGCCTGTGGGTAGAAGGACAGCCTGAGGTCCTGCCATCTGGATGTGGGAGTGTCACCACCCACCATAGCATGCAGCCAGGGTCTCTGCCATGTAGGAGCAGTGTAGGGCAGGGGCATGGCAGGAGGTACTTGGGATGTGTTGGATGGACTCAGCGAGGTGCACAGGCCTACAGGCCAGAGTGATGCAGCTATTTTAAAAAAAGACAATAAAGTCCTCTTTATTATTATGAAGGATGCCAAGAGTGGAGTGACTCGCCTATTTTGCTGGGCCTAAGAATATCCCATAGTTTATTAGTGTTCTTTTGGGGAGGTATCCAGCTGTTTACTTTTTCATGAGTGAGATCACTAACCTTTACCTGCAATGAATCCACTTCCGTATTTCTGTCCTGTGGATATGGTGCTTCGCCTCTGCAGGTCTTTAAATATTCAGGCCATTAGCTACAGAAGAAAGTGAGCGGTGGAGACTCTGCCAAGGAGTGGGTGGCAGTGTGGGAAAGCACAGGGTTTACCATGCCCTCCTCGGCAATAACCTCCGGGCTCTGGTCCCAGGTGACTTTTTATCTGGGAAGACCCCTTCCCGCTTTATCTTTTTTGGACACCTTATACACACTGGCCACAAGCCCCTCCAAGGTTTCATTAAAGGGAGACCACCAGGCTTACTTACTTACTTACTTACTCTGCTTCTGGGGTCTTCCTACTGCCTTGGAATTGGGGTCCCACTGACCACCCCGCCCTCCGGAAATGTCAGGTCTTACCCAGGCTCCCTCCTACCCCTGTCGAGCTACTGCTTCTGTAGTGAGAAGCCACCCAAGATATCAGCTACAGCCCTGCCATGCAGGCTCCGCTGTACAGGGACCAGCTTCTTCGGGGTCATGTGACCATCAAGAGGCCAGACCCTCTTGGAACTACTTGAGCAGCATGGAAAAGGTGTCAGAGAAGTGAGAGCTGGCTCTTTGGAGACTCCACTGCCCGCCTTGGTCTGTAGAACCCTTTCCTCTGCACTGGCTGGTCCAAGTGGCATTCTTAGTGTAAGGGGTGGGGGGTAGGAGGCGTTTCTTGGGACCAGACTGTAGATATAACAGTCTTATTAACACCAGACCTTGTGAATCTACCATAGGCTGGGAGCATTTGGGGTATCAGTGGACCCACTGTCCTTTCCCAGGCATGTGACCCTTTTGGGAACACTGTTGAACCCAGAATGACCTAGAGATGATGCACCCAGAGCTGTCCCTAGTCAAACAGTCACCATGTCTCAGGAGAGGGAGGATCTCAACGGAGAGCTGGGACAGGTTGCCCCTGGACCCTGAAACAATCTAGGCCTTGGGTGGCCTGCTGTTGCTGGTTACTGCTACCACCTGCTGGGCAGGTTTTAAATGCTGAGTGCTCACTCAGGAGGCAAAGGAGAGAAACCCTTGTAAACCTTTATTCGGAGTAGAACAACAGCAGCTTAGCTTATTCTATAGACTGTACATTCACTGAGGGGAACACAGGGAGCCAGCTGCAGCCCAGTGAGGAGGACGGGGTAGAGGGCAGTATGGTTCCAGGGCTGAGCTTTCTGATCTGCCCGCTGGTCTGCAAGTGGCTCACAGCAGTAATACATTCACTGGGACACAGTTGTGTCCAGAAAGGGGGCTCAGTTTTCACATAAAGCACTCACAGCTCATAGGGCAGTGCTTGAGTGCACAGCCCTAAATATTCTTATAGCTCTGCTCATAACCATATGCTCTGCAAAGCTGGAACACTGGGTCTGTAAGGAGGCATTGTTCCAGCTGGGCGGTGGTGGCGCACGTCTTTAATCCCAGAACTCGGGAGGCAGAGCCAGGTGGATCTCTGTGAGTTTGAAGCCAGCCTGATCTACAGAGCGAGCTCCAGGACAGGCACCAAAACTACACAGAGAAACCCTGTCTTGAAAAACAAACAAACAAACAAACAAACAAACAAACAAACAAAAAGAGGCATTGTCCCACCTTCTTCCTACTCAGTGTCTCCACATCAGTTAATGCTATACCATCCAAAGATGGAACAGTAGACCTCCAGTAACCTCATGTCTATCCTGAGGAAGAGATGTACACACTCAAGATGTGCTCCCCTGGAGACTGTACTGTGTCTGGGCCAGCCGACTCCAGCTCCCACAACTCTGGGAAAGCAGAGAGAGGCCTAGCTCATGAGGGAACAGGGACTGGGAGACAAAACAAGACCCATGTCACAGAAACACACAAAAGCAGCCACAATCCCGCAGATGGACGGGATAGGAACAGGGCTGCATCTCTATCTCAGTCTGTGCCCTGGGCCCCACCTGGCTCCCTGCACACTTGGAGGCAAGGCAGGGAGATGGCCTCAGGCCAGGCAGCATTCCTACCCTGGCCCTGCCCCAGCTAGTGTGGTGTAGCGGGGCTAGTACATGGGCCATGTTCCAGGCCAATCTGCAAGAGATGAAACTGCAGGCCGAGGAGGGTCCCAGCCAGGTGCAGGCTCCTCAGGGAGGGTATCACTTCCAGAACAGAGGGGTCCGTGGAGTTGGGAGCCTTGGAATTCTGGCTAGGGTGGGGACTGGGGCTTGGCTGCTACAAGGCAGGAATCTTCTCTCTCTTCAGGGAGTCGATATAATGAAAAATAGCCCCCAGAGCCCAGCTGGTTTCAACGTTGTCAATTTTCCGAGCCAGCTTGAAAAGAAAAAGAAAAGGAAAGGAGAAGGTCACAGGCCTGAGTTACAGAGCCTGAGTGCATCTGCGGAGGAAGGCCTTGGCTGAGGAAGCTATACACAGTTTTGGGTTGTTTCTTTTCTTTTGTTTGTTTGTTTTTTGTTTTGTTTTGGAGCTGAGGATTGAACCCAGGGCCACCACTGAGCTAAATCCCCAACCCCTTGGGCTGTTTCTTCACAGCAAGAATGGGAGCAGGAGATAAAAATGCAAACAGCAGGGTCAACAGTTCCCAGCACCCCATCCCACAAGTGGAATGTGGAATCCAAGACACAATGCTTACCTTCAGCACCTTATCCCTGGGAAAACCAAACTCATGGAGCAGCAGGCTGATGTAGGTGAGGTCCATGCAGGCAAAGGGACTGCTTGGTGGCTGTGTCTCCAGGGTGCGGCATACTGGGAGAGATGCCCGTTCCTAGTCATGTTCTAGACCAGTGGTGGTTCTTAACTTTCCTAACGCTGCAACCCTTTAATACATTCCTCATGTTGTAGTGACCCCCAACCATAATATTATTTTCATCGCTACTTCATAACTATAACTTTGCTACTTTGTTGTTGTTGTTGTTTGGAGACAGGGTTTCTCTGTGTAGCTTTGGAGCCTGTCCTGGAACTTGCTCTGTTGACCAGGCTGGCTTCAAACTCACAGAGATCCACCTGCCTCTGTCTCCCAAGTGCTAGAATTAAATAAAGGCTTGTGCCACCACTCAGCTAATTTTGCTACTGTTCTGAATCGTTATTAAATATTTTTTTTGGAGACAGAGGTTTATCAAAGGGGTCATGAGCCACAGGTTGAGAACCACTGTTCTCAACAGTCTGGGGTTGGGGAGGAGGCAACCCTGACCCCACCTGCTGTGGGTACCCATCTTGCTCTTCCCTTCTGATTTACTGTCAAACTGCACTGTTGTGACCCCACTGGCAGGCCAGGAAGCCAGCCCCAACCTCCACTAGGCCTGGACGCCAGGACCAAGACAGACTTGAATGTCTTATCCTCCCCCTCCCTCGGCCATACCTCTGCATCTGAGACCCTTGACACTTCCTAGATGTCAACATTACTAGAATCCAGCCTTTCTAAGGCATGAAAACGACACTAAAGCTGACTCCAAATCTACTCTTGTGTGTGTGTGTGTGTGTGCCCTTGTGTGGGCACAGAGGACAGAGGAAAACAGCTGGTATCCTGCTATATCACTCTACCGTATTCCCTTGACACAAGGCCTCTCATGTGAACCTGGAGCTCGGCTGGTGGCCAGCAAGCCTCAGTGATCCTTCTGTTCTCTCCCCCACAGCCTGGGCTTTGCAGGCACAGGCAACCACACCTGCTTTTTATGTGGATTCTGGGGATTTGAACTCAGATCCTCACGCTTGTGCAGCAAACACCCTTACACCATTTTTACCGCCCCCCCAAATCTATTCTTGATTGAGGGGCAAATCCATCCAGAGACCCAATGTCTCAGGAAAAGCCAAGAAGTGACTGGAAGGCATACAAACGCCCTGTTTTTTGGCGTGGGGGGGGTGGAGTGGGAGAGGGAGAGGAGGGAAACTTCCTGTGGAGAAATACAGAAAGCTTAACTGCTCTGAATAGCTAACTGGGAGCAGCAACCAGAAGAGCTGAATATGGACATGACATCAGTCTTGGGTGCTAGGGTGTGACCCAGACGGCTGCAGCAAGGGTGTCGGGGAGAGGAAAGGCAACTCAGTGAGACACCAGGATGCTGCCACAGCAGGTGCCACGGTCCTAGAACCCCCCACCTCCTCAGGGCCATTTGACCATCAGGAAGTGGCTGTGACCATTCCAGGGAAGATTCTCTTGGGGTTACTTTGGCAGCAGAGAAAAAGTGTCAGAGATTTGAGATGAGGGACCTGGTGCCTCAGAGTCCTGTGGCAGGCACTGGAACTGTGGCCCTTCACATCTGGGGATACCCTCCTCTGGGAGGTTGTATCTGGGGTTTAGGCCTGGGTGATGCTAGTACACTTTGAACCCTGCCCTTACACACCTCTCAGGACTAGCTAACGGATAGAATAAGGTACTAAACTCAGAAGTTCTGGGCCTTGTGCCCATCACAAGCACACGGGGTTTCTGCTCCCATACCCCCTTGACCTGTCACCCTGACAATGCAGCATCACTCACCATACTTGGCTGCTGTCTCAAAGTCTCCGACTACAAGGCTGCCTCCTTTCTCTGCATCTATTGGATAAGATAGACACTGTCAGCCTCAGCAAACTCCACTGGCTGACTGGTTACCCTGCCCTGAGTCCTTGGGTCTAGATGAGCCCCTCAGTGCAGGTCCAACCTCTTTTTTTTTTTTTTTTTTTTTTTTTTTGGTTTTTCGAGACAGGGTTTCTCTATAGCTTTGGAGCCTGTCCTGGACTAGCTCTGTAGACCAGGCTGGCCTCGAACTCACAGAGATCCACCTGCCTCTGCCTCCCGAGTGCTGGGATTAGAGGCGTGCGCCACCACTGCCTGGCCAGGTCCAACCTCTTCCTCAGAAAGAGAGCATGTGGCCACCCATCCCAGGTGGCTCCTGAGCTGAGGCTACAGGGCAAAGCCAGGCAGTAAACCACAGAGAATGAGTCTAGTGGGATCTGTATCCACAGCAGATCCTTTCTATTTTACTAACTGGCTCAAAGGAACTAGCTTACCTATGAAAAAGGGGGCTTATAACTTCCTGCCTCTCTCTCACATTGCCTCCTCAGCCCACTCACTTCACCCAGACCAACAAACCCACTACTAGCCAGCATCGGCCCTTTGCCCAGACTGACCTGGCCCTTACCTATAAGACCAAAGCTTGCTGCAAGGTCATAGTAGTAGGAGAAAGCATAGAAGTCCACATGCTGGGCCTCTTCTGTCCTGTGCACTTTGTTTCTGAGGATTTCTGACACTCTGCTGGCACACAACTCATAGAGGCCCACTGCAAAAGGCAAGAGGAAGCCAAAGTTAGTAAGCCAAAGGCACATAGCTCATACAGCTCACATCCATGTGAACCAGGCTAACCACACACCAAAGGTGGACATGCCGCATGTCTTGTGTCCAGCCTGGGAATAATAGCCCAGTATTTCTCCTAAAAGAAATTCAAAGGACCCAGAATAACAAGACCAGGGTGAGGGCCAGTGACAGGGTGGTGGAGGCTGTGTGTCCTGGGCTCCTGGCAGGAAGCAGCTTTCACTTCTCTCTGCACAGAACTGGCCAGAGCAGGCCTGCTGGGCCAGGAGCCCAAATGTGGCCATTTGTCTCAGGCCCCAAGGCAGCCAGTTCCTTCCTCACTGGAGTTTTGTTGGGAAATTGGGCTATTTGGAAAGAAGTGTTTGGTGACAGACAAGGAGACTTTGTGCAGAGACCCTGAAGAGGGACATAGCCAGAGGAGGCCCCAGCTCTCAACAAAAGCCTTCACAGTCCTGCCACGGCTCTCAGTTGCCTGCACTCTAGGGGAAGGGACAGTCTTGTCTGTATTAGTGTCTGCTTTTTAGAGGTATCTGGAAAAGGAACAGGGGAAGCAGACTACCTTTGACCCCAATGAGCCTGAACAGCAATGCTACCTACCTGCTTTCTGTCCTGAAATTCTATAGGTGACCTCAGCATGCTCCCACTCTCCTCTGAACCGGGGAGACAAACAGGGGCTGACCAGTTCTTTGTCATCCTCAGCTGCAATAGAGAGATGACCATGAAGGGAAGAAGGAAACAGTGCTGTGTCCATTACACAGAGCTTAGAGGACTGGGTGGGGGCTCAACAGAGAATGCTACAGGCTGTAACAGGGTGCTGGGGGACAATGGGACCTGTCTCCCAGTACAGTCCGGGGCAGTCCGGGCAGTCCAGGGCAGATGGAGAAAACTCCTGCTCTGTCACAAGGGTGGCAGCCAATCTCACTTGCCCAGAAACATGACCGTGGCCCTGGTGAAATGCCTCCTGGGCATCTGTGGTTCCAGACCCTGGGCCTAGTGTTACTTCACCAGTTATCACAATGACACTATTTGGAGGAGACTGTCGCAACCCAATTTTACAGATGGCCGAGGCTGGCAGCAACTGACAGCTTGGTAGGAAGGCAAGGACAGGTGCCACCAGGTGCTACCATGCTACAGAGTGAGTCTGTGCTCCTCAGCATGAACCAGGCTCAGGAGCTGTGTGCTGAAGGCTTGTGTCCAGCCTTTAGCACTACCGAGATGGGGTGAAACCTTTGGAGGGTGGAGCCTAGGGGAGGAAGTTAGGTCACCAGGGCATGTTCTTGAAGGGATACTGGAGCCTGACCTTTTCCCTCCTTTGCCTCCTGCTGGCAGCAGGGGACAGTATCCTCTGCCACATGCTCCCACCACGATGTCCTGCTGCACCACAGGCCCAAAGGCAACACATTTAAGTGATGGGGAACTTAAACCTCCAGAACCATAAGCCGAACAAACTTCTTAATCATTTGTCTCAGTCACTGTCAGTGACAGAGCTGACACACGAGGTGATTCCAAATGACACACATGGTTCAGAAATTATTTCCCTACTATCTCTCCTTTTTTAATGAAAAGTTTCCCATTTTATGTACATGGGTGTTTTGCCTGCATGTACATGGGTATAACACATGTATGCAGTGTCTGCGGGGGCTGGCAGAGGGTGTCAGATCCCCTGGGACTGGAGTTACAGACAGTTGTGAGCTGCCATGGAGGTGCTGGGAATCGAACCTGGGTCCTTCAGAAGAGCAGCCGGTGCTCCTACCCACTGAGCCATCTCTCTAGCAACCTCCTAGTATCTCTTTTAAGAATGGTAACTTAGAAGGTTGTACAAAGGTAAACATGTCACCCCATAGTCTATCTTCTCTGTGATAAGGTCTGGGCCCACCCCATCCAGGCTGGCTGGGGGGAATGGGGCAATGGCTGATACTTGGCTTTGTAGCAGAAGGGGAAGAGGCACTGGGAGTAAGGACAGAGCCTGGAGCAAGTGTTCTACTCACCAGGCTTCCCCTCCACACCACCCAGAATAGCCAGTCGTGCCGACATCAGTCCCAGCCCCAGGTAGCTGTGGAGACAAATCTTGGTGAGGCTGGGCCACACATGCTCCTGCCTGGGCTTAGTAAGAAAGGCTTCTTCTACGAGCCTTCCACCAAGGCCGAAACATTAAGTCATTGAACTGGGAGCCTGTCATGAGCTCTCATGGAAGCTGTGCACGTGGCAGTGAAGGAGACAGATCCCATCAGTTTTTATGGGGTTCAGGAAGGATCTATTGCAAGTGCCGTGTGGCCGGTAGGCAGCCAACTCCTCACCTCTTAGTCTTTCCAAGCCTCCCCCAAAGTGGAACAGAATGAGCAGAAAAGAAGAACGCGATTTTACAGGAAATTTACAAATGAAGCATGCAGGAGGAGAAGCAGGAGAGGCAGGACAAGAAGGGCCCAGGCAGTCACTTGGCACAAGGGATTCTGGGATCTGGCATCTACGTGGGGAAAGGGTCCCACCATAAGGCAGCAGTGGGTGGTGCACCCGGAGCAGGCAAACCCACCTGTAGGAATACAGCTTGTAAGTCCTGTTAAACATCTGCAGCGCGGTCAGGTGGCCAGGCGGGGAGGCCTGCAGGGTGCCCTGGGGAGGAACACGAAGCTACTGTTGCCCGGTCTTTCCAGAAGACCATGGCCTCCTCCCTGAATCATTTGGAAGAACAGGGACATTTAATGAACTTTCCATTAAGTCTTTGGCTATGAAATGAGGAGCAAGTGGTGAAAAACCAAACCGTGCAGAGTGTTTCCCCTTAGTAGCTTTTTTTCTGTTTTTCTTTCCATAGTAGGGATCAAACCAGGGCTTCTGGGTACTTAGCCAGTGAGCAACATCCTCAGCACATCATCCACATCATCATCATCATCATCATCATCATCATCATCATCATTATTTTGAGACAAGGTCCTGTTAAATTGTCCAGGCTAGCTTTGAACTCCTAATCCTCCAACCTCATCCTCCACAGTGCTGGGATTACAGGTGGACAACACTGGACCAGCTGCATCTTGCACCTTCTGGCACACACACAGTCCAATCAGACCAGACCAGCGTCTGTCTCTAATAAACTGAATAGGACCACAGCTTCAGTTACTAGGTGTGTACAGGTGCATTTATTTACACACTCTGTTCCACTAGAAACAAGATGTGATTGTTAATAAACAGTGTGGGTGACGAGAGGTATTTAAAATAGCAGATGCCATTAAATGCAAGTGTTTCTATCTCTTTAGAACACTTATCTTGAAGAAGGCTGAGATCCCCAACCCCCATGAGTCATACTGTCCACTCTTGCCCCTGGAACTTTGTGGGGGATGGGAGGTGTCTAGTCTCTAGCCCAAAGCTTCCTAGTCATCATTTGATTTCACTGCGCTGGTTTCTATTTGGTTTTTAGTGTGTAATTAAAATCTAAGAAGCTATCCGTGAGAGAACTCAGAGGGGTGGAGCGCCTTCCAGTGGTCAAGGGGCCTTCTCTGAGGGCCTCCTCTGGGTGGCTGCAGCTCCCTGACTGCGATGCACACACCTGGTGAGGCAAGCAGGGCTGGTTACCTCGACACGCGGGAGGAAGGTGATCTGAGTGGATCCTCCGCCCAAATCCAGCATGCCCACACTGCTGCTTCCTGGGCTTTTCAGACTGCCTAGATTACAGTGAGTGAAGGCAGTGTTAGGAAGGATATGAGAATGCCAGGAAGATCAAAGAGAGGTCAGAAGAGGCTCTTCAGTGGGGTGGGGGTGGGGGAGCAGGGAGGCTGTGGAAGCTGCTTCAACTACTTAAAAAATAGCAACTTAAAAGTATCCAAGAGTCCTGGCTCTACCAGCTGTGGCTCTAATGTGAATGACAGACGACTCTGACCACTGAGAGGAACGCTCACACTGGCCTATCTTCTGGCAAGGCCAGCCTCACCTCCCAGGGAACACCAACTTCTTGGCTG
Organism: Peromyscus nudipes; assembly: GCA_902168325.1. Classification (NCBI taxonomy): domain Eukaryota; kingdom Metazoa; phylum Chordata; class Mammalia; order Rodentia; family Cricetidae; genus Peromyscus; species Peromyscus nudipes. Next base: position 20,060 of record CABHPH010130222.1, read on the forward strand.
TTCTGACAGGTCCTCCCTACAAGGCATTCTCTTTGACTAGCCCCATCTCAGATTCTGTTCTCCCAAAGCATCTGAGGTAGCCATCCCCTACCTATCCACCAGTGTCCTTCTGCCCTCAAATCGGTGAGACCTGCCAGGAAACCCCTTTTCCCTTTCTATATACAGACACTACCATTCTCCAGTACAGGGGCCACCCAGGAAACAATCTGCAAGTATCTCTTCATGACCCGTTTCCAAGGCAGCCGCTTTGGCAGGGTGACCAGCACTCACATCATATCCAGTATCTGAAGACCTGACTAGGTTTAATTTGCTGCTTCTCTCAGAAACAAACTACAGGTCAAAGTCCCAGTGGATGCTGGGTGGGGGCTGTTCTGAGAGAAAAGTAAGGGCCGTGAGGAGCTATGAACACACGCACATCTGGGCTCACACCGCCTGACCTGTCTGGATACGCCGCTACCCCAGTCTGCCTCCAAGCCAGCCACACTGAATCTGGGTGTTATGGTAATGGGGCCTCTGTGCTTCAGGAAGCCTGGCAGGCACTCCCTTCCTAGGGTTGGTGAGCCATTAGCCTTTCCCATCCAGTAGACACGCACCTGTCAGGAAGTTGACTGTGATCCACGCTGAAACACCTGAGAGAGAACAGACATTTCAATGCCTTCAAATAAAAAAATTTCAATGTATTTTTTGTGTATGGGTGTTCTGCTTGCATATATGTCTGTGGATTTCATGTGTGCCTGGTGCCCAAGGAGGCCAGAAGAGGGGTTGGAGCCCCTGGAACTAATTATGGATGGTTATGAGCCACCATACGGATGCTGGGAACTGAATCTGGGTCTTCTGTAAGAGTAGCAAGTCTCTCCAGACCCCATTTTATCTCTTGACACATAGGGCTGCTACCTATTTCCAGATTTCAGGGGCATGGTGGGCACTGCTTGCCATTCCCAGCCTTTAGAGAGGAGCAGTATTCACTGAAGAACCCAGGGGCTTTGGGCACACACTAAAAACCTAGAACACATTACTAAATGCCATGTCTCCTTCAGAACCTTGTCACTAGCTTCCATTTTTGAAGGCGTTTTGAAGGAGTCAGGCAAAGAACCCAGTGTTGTGCCCCCCCCCTCTAGACAGACAAGCTCACTCTTAAGGTCATATTGAAAATTACTGGCCTGGGAGGAACCTCAAGTGTCTGTTTCAGAATGAGCTACATAATCACAATGTTCCCAGCACAGCAGCAACCGGTATTTTCTAGATGTCCTTAAAACCCAAAGTGTGATGTTTTCTGAGGTTTCATCTGTACCAGGTTTGGAGCTGGTCAAGACAAGAACCCGTCTTTAACAAACTGGGAACAGGACCCTGACAGGGTAGCTACAGTGCCTCCAGGCCTGGAGTCTGGGCAGCAGCAGCGGAGAGTCATTTGTCTGACTGGGACATGCACTGAGGAGATGCTCATTTGTCTACTGTACCTTCATCTGTGCCATTCATGATGGAAACACAGTCGTCCCCTACCAGGAAGGGGGATGCCTGGAATACTTCCTTCACCTAAATGCAAAGAGAAACACTTCTTAGCCTGGCATGGCGCTGTACACTTGTACAGAACTTGGGAGGTTGAGGCAGGAGATCTGGAGTTTGAGGTCAGTTTGGTCTACACAGTAATTATCTCACCCTCCACCCCAGCCAGGGCAGAAGGATGTGTTCATTCTCCAGAAGCAAGATTAGGAGCTTCCCAGGGTACTGTGTGTTCAGCTGGCTGGGACAGAACACTGAGGGTTCTTTGGTGTTCTGAGAGGCAAAGATTAAACTGCTTCAAGCTTCTGTGATCTTCTGTGGGGGTGTTCTTGACTGATATCTATAGGATAGCTAAGAGACATGCTACTCCAGGTACCTCATCTTTAACTGCTGGGGATAGGAGAGTTCTGAGAGAAAAGATGGCCTAGAGAGAGTTGCAATACACTGAGCCTGCAGGATCCCCAAACACTGCCCAGCTTTGGGTTGAGAGTTGAAAGGCAAGAAGCCCTGAGTCAGGGCTTAAACCTGGCCACCACTCATATGGCCTGTGTATATAATAGGTGGGGGCACAGATCCAGGGACATGTGCCATCAGAGCCCGGCAGAGGGAGGTGAAGGTGTGAACAATTAGGTATATTTCTTTTTCTTTTTCTTTCTTTTTTTTTTTTTTTTTTTTTTTTTTGGTTTTTCGAGACAGAGTTTCTCTGTCCACCTTTCCTGGATCTCGCTCTGTAGACCAGGCTGGCCTTGAACTCACAGAGATCCGCCTGGCTCTGCCTCCCGAATGCTGGGAT